>JACCGJ010005105.1:0-27764 GCA_013407085.1 Atriophallophorus winterbourni | reverse complement strand
ATATTAGACTTAATCTAACTCAAAATACACTGATTAAGTACTCCCATTAAAAATTTCGAAAATTAACGATACGATTTTGGTCGTTTAATTGATGTAATCGAAGTATTGTCACACAAGTCTGTAGAGTGTTCTTACAAATAATATATATAGTTATATGAGATCACTATATACTGCAGTTTGAATTATTCGACCCATCGCAAAATAATTAGGTACCGGGTAGTTTTTTATTTGAAAAAATAACGCAAATATTTCCTGTCGCAATATAACATAACTGATGCCGTAAAATATACCGCACGAAACAACAATATCACTGTGACATTTAATATTGAAAAAAGGTGACCTTAACCTGCATTTTCACGCTAATATTGAAGACATGTTTGGCAGTTATAAAAAAGAGAATTAATACGTGATTTCAGGTTAGTCCGCAAAATAATTTTAACAATCTAATTTTATCACATTACTTTTTTTCTTGCGTTTATATTGTGGAGCACGTTGAGAAAAACCAAATCATCTCGGCACGGCGAGATCTCGTCTGAATTTAAGATCCAACTGTCTGAGTGTCGTGTAACATCAATTTCGGATATCATCGCAGGACAGTTAACAATAAGGCCTGCCGTATCTTGGGTCTGCTTAACAGGATATTCGCGAGTTTCAATCCGAAACCATACCTCGGTTAATTAAGACATACGTACGTTCTGTTTCGGAATTTTTAATCCAAGCCTGGCCACCATGGCTGTGGAATGATATTGATCTACTTGACGGGATTTATCACCATGCAACTAATTTGGACACTTATTTAGATAATTCACCTCTACAACTTAAACTTCATAATTTTAACCAACGACGAATACAGAGTGATCTCATGCTGGCATTCAAAGTTTTGCACACCGAAAGTCATTCTCTCAAACTTTTTATAAAGCCCAAACATCTCACGCACATACTTAAAGGCTTTAAGTATCCCACATTTCTGATTTGATATTAGTCGAAATTTTTCTAGATCACAGATTGTTTTCACGTGGAACATCTTACCAAAAGAAATCATACGCTCGAAAATAGTTGACATTTTCGCGACAAACCAGGCTGAATACAATACGAACCATGATGTACGTGTCTGTCCCTATTAATTTTCGAGATATTTTATAATTTTTAATCCATATACTTTGTCACCCTGTGATTTTTGTCAAGCATATTACATTTTATAACATAAAATTGCGAGGTTCTGAGTTGTGGTCTGATAATTTCTTCGTTATGTTCAAATTACTTTTTATAAAAATCATGAGAAGTTTTAATCGAATGCAAAATTCTTTTCAAATCGCAATTCTCTCAGGCTCAGGTCTTGCTCATTCCGATTTACATCGATCAATAAATAGTGAAAATTGTTTGATGTAACATATTATAATGGAAGTCATGCAGATCTGCTTTTGCATCCGTTGCTTTGAGGACTGTATATTAGAGCAAAACGCATTTTATATGTTGTAAGCCGAATTTAGTGCAGGAGATCCGAGGCTTTGTTAAATGGCAGCACGTAAAACCAAAAGAAAAAATGAACTGTTTTCTGCTCAATTTTCCTTGAAGATTTGGTTGACATTTAAATTCAACCAGCGCAACATCGTTAATGTAGGGAGGCAAACATACTTCATACAAATGATTGTGTTCACACGACCTTTAGAATAAGCTGAAATCATATATAGGTCTCTGGATACGTTAAAAAGTTAAAAACTTCATGTCACGGAAGCAATACCAGCACATAAAATGTTACGCGCTTTTAAGTTACTTAAAAAGAATTGTGAAATTATCACGCAAAAGGTGTCTACGGATCCTGGAAACGTACATGTGACTGGTCCTGGAATAAGTTGTGCAGTAATAAGCGGCATAAATTTGGTATCAATATATCAAATTATTTTTGACGTAAAAAAACGAGCAGTATTTAAAAAGATTTTTACTTGAATTTGTCTGAAAATCTAAAACGAGCGTACACCAATGTGAAATAAAGGAAATGATACATCCTGTTAAATATTTCACGTCACCGAGTAGGTATTTTTTGTCACGAAGCGATTGATCTGAACAATCGATCTTTAAATCCAGAATACGTGAAGATCGAAACGATATTTACTGTTTTCGTATTTTATATGACACATTTGAAAGGGTTGCCAAAACAGCGATCATTTATACCAGAAAATAAAAAAGTATTCCTTAATTATATATGCCTAAACATTTGTTCCCAAATGGGACGTTTCGCATGGCTAAAAAACGTTTCGTAATTGTCTTGCTGTCAAGTGTCTCCTTGTCATTTTTGAATATTTAATGAATGGATTCAATAAGGCGAATTGCGTCATTTCTTTAATAATACTATTGATTATAATTTATTCATTGTTTAAATTTACTATGTACATTATCCAAACAGTTGAGACTGTCGTTCAGTTCATAATTATTAATTAATATAAACAAAAATGCCGCTTAAATTGATTTGGCATTACAGCGACCATTTCCTGATGCCGGTATACGAGAATAAATCGAAGCTTTGAATGGTGGGAGCATGAATCATAGACTGATTGTCTTTCTTATTCTCAATGTATTCAAATCGGTTTCAGTTGAGCTACGTGCATTAGGAAATCAAGTTATCTGTTGTTGCCTGATGTGCAGCTAATAATGGTTAGTGTAAAACCTATTACGCTTATTTTAAATATATGATTCAATTAGTTTGGCATTTTGTAAATGATTATAGTACATTTCTGTAAGAAAAAAGCCCAGAATGATAAAAAGCATTGAGATTCAGACATTGAATAAAAACTACACAACCGTGGCTAGAAAATTAATTTACTTTTTTACTTCCACTATACTGTCTTTCATAAAATTCTAATCGGAAATGAACAGTTGAAAACAGTTTGTGCTTCCAGTGTCAATAAAAGAAAAGTTATGATTGACACACTTCAAAATCAACTTTGTTTGCATGCGTACACTAGATTGAATAGATTTTTTACGAGCAATACATTAGACCATATCGATTCCTAAAATCCGGTTGGATAGATAATGTTACAAACAGTATTATTAATGACTCATTAATCACCAACTGTTCGGTTCAAATAAAATTAACTTAACGGATGATAAACAGTAAATAATTGCTAATAATATTCGGTTTTCAATGAATCTTCTTGATAGCCATTTGGATAACTTAAAAAGTCGTATGCTCAAATTTACAGTGAAAAGGTACATTTATTTAGTACATATTTATTTATAAGACTGACATAAGAGCAAAAGAAAATTCCGTATTTCCATCACACACACACCCCACGACCGATTTGTGCCTTTTGCACTCATCAAGTTGGAATGGCAAGATTAAGACACGCATGATATGAAACATTGGATACATATTATGGTATGAGCTTGAGAGTGTTGCTTGCATATGATCGGGTGAGTTCGGCTGCTAGTGAGTCAATTTGTGATCAGATTATACAAATCCAATTGTCTTGTCAACTAATGAGCTAGGGTGGTTTCATTGAGTAAATCAATGGGTAAAGATCCTCATTTTCATACATTTTCATCACACACTGCGACCGATTTTGTGCTGCTTTCACTCATCAGGTAAGTGCATATCAAGATTCAAGATTCAAGATTCAAGATTCAAGAATTTATGGTATAAAAAAGGTCGTAGCTGTACAACACCACAGGATACTCGTATAAGGACAATAAATATATATACAAAAAAGATTGAGTCTTCAGGAAGATCGACAGCTTTGTAGTTGCAAAAAAATGCCATGTATTGTGGCGGTATGATGGGTAAAAAAATATTCGTTTGGAAAAAAAATCATGTTATATATACGGGATGTAGGGTGGAATTACTACGCATAAATATATCCAATTTGTTCCTGAAAATCCTTTCACTAGATGATTGGACAACATCTGACGGTAGATAGTTCCATAAGAAACAAACGCGCACCGAATAGAAGAACCGACGGCAGTTCCGGTGGGAATGTGGAATATCAAATGCAAATGGGTGAGTACGTGTGGCATGGCTTGACCGGAGGCGAAATAGATGCCTCAGAGGGTGCGCCTTGGAGTTCATTATTTTGTAGGTTAGTATTAGATCGAATCGAACCCTTCTTCGAAGCAGAGTATCCAAGTTAAGCTGCTCAAGTCGATTCTCATATGGTAGGTTGCGGAGGCAGCCAACCATTTTAGTTGCTCTGTGATAGATCCTCTCGAGCAGCTTGATGTCCTTTTGTAGCCAAGGTGCCCAAGCTTGCACTGAGTAATCCATCACCGGGTTAATATACGTATTTATGAGCATGGAGAATGATTCCCGGAAAAATGTCCGAAAATACGCCGAAGCATACCTAGCATGCGGCTAGCTCGGTTGTACACTGCTTCGCATTGCATGCTAAACTTCAGACTTCCACTAATCCATATGCCGAGGTCTTTTTCTTTGGTTGTCCATTCCAGTTGATTTGGTCCAAGGTTGTATGAGAATGGGAAATCTTTGCCTATTTGCAACATTTTACACTTTCGGAAGTTGAATGGAAGTTTATTTCTCTCCGACCAGCTGTTCAATAGATCCAAATCGCTTTGTAAGCGCAAACAGTCCACGCTTGACTTGATTCGCATCCAAATTTTAACATCATCCGCAAAGAGAACCATTTTGGCTGTGACAAGTTTCGGAAGGTCGTTGATGTAGACCAAAAAGAGAACCGGACCAAGTACCGAACCTTGTGGGACACCGCTAGTGGCCTCGATTTCCCCAGACATCACACCATCGATACGTACAGTTGCTTTGCGATCAAGAAGGTAACTTCTCAGCCAGACAAGAAGGCACCCATTAATACCAACATCGTGCAACTTGCGCAGCAGTATAGAATGGTCCACGCGATCAAACGACTTTGATATGTCCAAGTAACACGCATGCACGCAACCACCATTATCCACTGCCTGCGTCCAGTCATCCAGTGTCTCCAGTAGGTTAGTCTAGCAAGACCGAGACTTTCTAAATCCATGTTGCTCTCTGGACAACAAGTTTTGGGCTTAGAGATGACTCACAATTCTTTCGCACACAATTCGCTCCATAATTTTTGAGATCACTGGAAGGAGTGTAACAGGGCGGTAATTTGTTGGGTCAGAACGAGTTCCACCTTTGTAGATGGGTGTTATTATTCCTCTCTTCCAGTCATTAGGTACAATGAGTGAATAAATAAATCACAAAGTGGTTCGCACAGTTGACTGCCGCATAACTTTAGGATTGCAGGTGTGATTCCGTCAGCTCCCGGGGACTTGTTGATATTCAACTTGCGTAGGTGGTGCTGCACTATTTCCGAACTGATGCATATATCACATATCGTCTCCGGCACAATTGTTGCTGACAATTCTGATGGTTGTAATTTATCCTTGGGGGTGAAAACTCGTGAATTAAAACTGGCTAGAGCGTTAGCGGTTTCCAGAACAGAATCAGTTAGTCCGTTATCTGTCATGATCGGAAAAACACCGGGTTTCAGCTTCGTAGTGTTGTTAACAGTTCGATAAAGCAGTTTGGGATTTCGCTGCATTCTTACCGCCAGCTGAAGCTGGTGATATTGTTTGTCCTCTCGGATGAGATTTGTGACCTGATTCCGCAATTCGCGAAAGTTTGCCCACGTCGAATCAGTTCTGGAGACCCTGTGAATAGCCCATGCCAAATTTCGCTTTGTCAACCATTTTCTAGTCCTACTGCGAATTCTGAATTGTGGTTCTTTGCTATTATGTTTCGGGACATTTTTAGAATTGAAATGTATCATGTTGATTATGTAATCTGTCAGGGTTGTGCAATGCGAGTCCGGATCACTGAAATTTATATTATGTTCATCGAAAGCTACCATATCGATCAGGATGCGCTTGCTTAAATGCAATTTGATAGAATTTTTCGCAAGCCTAATAAATAATTCAAAATACTCAATCGTAGAGGAGCCACAAAAATATACGGTAACGTTTCCTATTCAACATGCCGAAATAAACTAAAAATTATGAGGTATTATTTTTACAGATTTACTAATTAATTTTAAATTAATTCTCACGTAATTATGTAATCCACTATGAATCACACTGCATTATTTTAAATTTTATACAACAAAAATATCATATCTATTACCTAATCTCATATGAAAATGAAAAACGTTTATATCTCTAACAAAATAAACTCGTTTATATTATGTGTTCGAACTATTTACAAATTAAACCCATTAAAATTCATAATTGAGCAGATTCTTGACCAATACTGAGTTCTCTAGGCTAGACAGGCGAGATCAAGACGACATTACCAAAACTTGCTATAACCGATTTATTGCATGATTATGGACTCCCGAACAGTCTCAAATATTTTCTCCTGACTCCTGCGAGGCTCGAGTTGGGAGACTGGCCAGCGAGTTGTTACGAACAGCCGTAACGAAAACGAAATGGTATAAACATCGCATCTACAAATTGAGAGCCAGCAGAATAGAATCATACCAAGGGAGTTGGTGGTCAAACCTCCAGATAATTCTGGCAATTCGCAGAAGGCTGCCGAAAATGCATCCAAGGTTGTCCTAAAACAAAGGATCCACAGGACCAATGAAAGCCTGACAAACGCGCGATCGAAAGCCTCCAATTTGAAGTCCGAATTGCGAAATCTGTTACCTGAAGTGGATTTCTGCAAAATTTGTGAGAAACCCGCTACACAGTCATAGCACATAAAAGAAAGACAAATACGTAAGTTCATCACCTTATTAACTTCAAAAGATAAATGTACCTCTGCTAGTTCTTTTGATCACAGTGCTCGACAATATTCTAAAGTAATTAATTTATCAGATAGGCCGTTATCGCAGACCGAACAAAGATTTTTAGAAAAGGGCATAAACTTCTAGTTAATTAACATATTCTTTAAAGTTGAGGATGTTAATCCATGTGTAAAATCCGCCCTCGACAAGCTACCTGAAAATCACGTAGATAAACAGCGAAACAGTATATCTAGTACTATCAACAAAGAAACAACCAGAAAGGATAAACCTTACGCGAAATGAACAAAAAGCACTTCTCAAATTGCGAAAAGAAAAGGAAATAGTGATCACTGAGGCAGATAAAGGCAAGGCAACTGTGATTCTTTCTAAAAGTGATTATAGAGATAAAGCAGAGTCGCACCTTGCTGAAGGTCCGTATCAGGTTATTAACAACAATGGTCGAAGATTATGGTTCATGCTCTACACAAAATCTGCTCAGACACTGAGGTTCTATGGACTTCCGAAGATACATAAGTTATACATACCCTTAATGACAATTGTAAACGGCATTGGATCCTCAACACACGAATTGGCTAAGCACCTTGCTCAGCTTTTGAAACCATTGGTTGGTAACACGAATTCTCTTATTAGGGAATCGTTTGATTTTGTTCGTCGCTAAAGTACCGTAACAATTGGGGAGGATGAGTTGATGGTTAGCTTTGATGTAAGCTTTATGTTCACGGATGTTGACACTACAAGCGCTTTAGAATTAGTGAGGAATTCACTCTACTCCGATAAGACCTTGAAGGATCGTGCCAACTTGAGTGTAAAACAAATCATCAATGGTGTAGAAATTTGTCTAAGAAAGAACCACTTCTTATTTAATGGACAGCTATACAAGCGAAACGTCGAATTAGCGATGGGCTCACCTATTTCCCCGGTGATGGCGAATATGTACATGGATCACTTCGAAAAAATAGCTTTGAGATTTGAAGCGTTAAAATCAAAGATATGATGGCGCTATGTCGACGATACATTCATCATCATAAAGCGCAACAGACTAGAAGCATTTCATAGTTATCTCAATAGTTTGAATCCAAAAATCCAGGTCACAAAAGAAACCAAGTCTACAGAATGGAAACATCCGTTCTTGGATTGTCTCGCGCAAAAAAGACACACGGCAAGAAAAGAACGCCAATCGGCACAGATGCCATTTTGAGATTCACATTTGCGCATTTTAGAAGGGTATTTCAGTCCGTAGCAACATCGCTATTCTACAAGGTTGACCGATTCTGCATCGATGATTCCGATGAGAGGCGAGCTCATCAAGAAGTCAGTCGTCGACTTGCAAATCATGGGTACCCCAAGAGCTTAATTAAGCGCCAATTGAACCTAAATGAAAAAATCTGCAACCAGAAAAGGAAAAAGTTTGATGAGCTACGATATATCTACCGCATGTCAAAAGCGCTCCGAAGGAATAAGTCGAATCTTAAATAACGCATGTATTGGATTAACGTATAACGGGAGGTAAAACTCTCCGTTCCGTGTAGGAAAGCAACCCTGCAATCCCAGTGAATATTAATCACTGATTCAGGATTCTGCCCTAGCTGAACACGTGCTAGACACTGGACACAATGTAGATCTTAATAACGTGGAAGTGATAAGATGGGGTGTGAAATCTTAAAGCGAAAGACTTCACGCCGAAGCGGTTGAAATTACAAAGGCTGGGGCGGGTGCGGTGAACAAGGTAGATGGGGCGAATATCTCAACAATCTGGCGTTGGTTCTGCAACAGATAAGAATTAACGTGCATAACACCTGATGTGCACATGGATTACGTAAGCAGTGTGTCGTCGACGCTGTTCGCACCTGCACACTAAATCAACAATGTAGGGATTAACACAACATTTAGGGGGGTGATCAATTGTCTTGATCTCGTCTATCTCGTCTTAGAAAACTCAAGATAGGTCAAGAAAATGCCATCTAAACCTGAACACTGTTCGTACCGACACCCTTGGTCTGACGAAGCTCCTGTGTTCAGAAGCGAAACGTTACCAAAAACTTGCTATAACCGATTCATTGCAAACTTTATTTTAATGATTATGGACTCCCAATCAGTCTCAAATATTTTCAAATACCTTGCTGAACATATTCTATTATAATATTTTGGTTATTGTCTAATACATGTTATATCAGAATATAAATAATATTATTATTATTTATTTATTTATTATTATTTAATATTATGTTGTATTGAATTATATTAACCGACATACTTCAAATGATATGTGCATGACTTCAACCCGAATCCATATACAACATGGACGTTTGAAGTAAAATTCGACTTGGTCACACGCAATTATATCCGTTTAGATTTCAATTGATTGAATGTGACAGTTTTACCATTATCAAATTCGGCTATTGTGTTTTTGCATCCAAATAATTTAGATTTACAGAAATACTCTAGACTATATTCGTAGATTATGTCATAAAGATCATTAGAATAGAGGAATATCCGACATCTCAGACCTTTCGAAATGTTGCCTGAAATCAAGCAAAATATAATGTCAAATATCGATTCGACTCACAACGATGAATTTGTCATTTTTGATGAGCTGAACTGGTGTCTTGATCAATACCCAATGTTTTTAACTCGACTTGAATTAATGTGAGATTATGCTGTTTTCTCAAGAGATTAGGGCTTAAATTATCAAACAATAATGTGCGAACGATTAAGCTGTTGATTGCTTTTGGCCAAGAATGGTAATTGCGTTGTGCATTGAAACATATTGCACATGAAGATCCAAAACCAAGACATTTTTTCGGGCGTACTTCAGGAAATGATCGCTGAGTTTTTAAATTGCTAAATTGCATAGTGCGCTAAATCGAGCCTAGGTTTACACATAAATTAACAAAATTTAGAAATTCGAAATTCGAATTATTTTTGCACTCGAACTAAAAACCAACAAAACAACTAAAATTCCATAGTTATTACTTCTTATACAATACTTGGAAAAACCGATATACCCAAACATATATTTCGGATCCAATTGGTAGACACCTTCATGTTACAATTGGAATTGCTTTTGCTCCTTCTGTGGATGAAAATAATAAAGTAACGAGTTGCTCAACTTTCATACATATATCATATGGTATTATATTGCTATTTGCTCTTTCAACAAAAACTTCTTAAACGTTGAATCTGGTGATCGCGATTTTACGTTGTAACACTCCTACTGGTTTAATACAATGTATTTTGATGTAATTCTGGCATCTCAGTTGTACTGATGTTGATAAGATGTTCGTACTACGCTTCAACCCGTCTAATAAGCATTGCTTTTTATTTGGATTTTGTGAATTGGTTGCTGGAATACGAAATGACACGTTTGCTTTCAATACTCAATATTTGACATATACAATGGTTATATTGTAACATATCTTCACAGGAAGCGATTTACTCGATTTTATATAGATAAACTGCTAAATCTCATACATCGACATCTGCAGTGTTACTTGTGCAAATAAAATCACGCTTACCTGGTATGTCAACAAAACTCGATATATTTCTAAGAGATGTACGAACAACCGATCAGACAAATCGAATACTGCACAGGAAGTACAAACCTGTTGAAATAGCCATGAATCTTTGAAAGCCACGTTCTTGAGTTAACAATTAAACGAGTAATTTACGAGCACTACATCTGCTATCGGTTCAGTATTTCCTGATAAAGAATAATTTAGTTTACTTGGAATATACGCTTTAGGCATCGACATGCATACATCTAGTTATAAAAATATCGTTGTTTGCGGACAAAACACTTTTTTTCTACGAAACAGTTATTTTATCCAATCTTGCAGGTGAAGATAATAATGTAATCAACCATTCAATCCACTTGGTTTTGGAGTTGTGGGTTTGTCAATCAAATTTATCACGAGTGTTGTGTCCGTACTATAGAAGAAACTTCAATCATTGTTGATCGCGGACGCATAACATGAGATTCGTTTACTTCACAATGAATAAACTGGGTCTGTAACGGTAGTGTTCACGCTCACCCAAGATTAGGCATGCAGTGCCTAATGACTACAAGTCGCGCTGACCGAAAAGGCAGCTTGGTTCCAGTTAATTTTCCATAGCATAAGTGTACGGATAAAAGAACTACACTCCTCCAGTTATGATGTGAAAGTGGCAAATTAAAATTATTTAAACAGCCCTATTAACATCATTTCTTTGCTTTCACTCAACAGGAATACTTTTTGAATGTTGAGACATTTTTCAAGAATCGGATTTGACGTATTTGGGTTGTGAAAATGATCAGCGAGAGATATTTTGATGAAGCCATGCAGTTATCCGAATAAACGAGTTCATTGATCAAACATGCGTTCAGTCAGGTTAGCTGATCCAACTCTCTGTTCCATATGTGATTAGAATGTTGTATGTTAAAATGAGATCCGCAGAAATTCATATAAAATTGTTTTGATGACTGGAGATTGAGTTTGAATTCGAGATTTATTGCTAATTCTTTGTCCGAACCAATTATTTTACAACCGAACACAAGGGCGATTAATGAGAATCAAAGGCCGAAATCAAGCAAAAAGAAACAACAAATTTTATGTTTGCTCCTAATTTAGCGCTGACGCTGTCGCAATGCTCATTCGATCAGAGTTTATTTACGTATTCTTTTCACTTTAAACGATTCCAATGCTGTATGAATTTACACCCCGGCCGTTTTTCGTAGGAATGGGGTCACACTGGGGGCACTGGTATTTTGTTTGAATATTGCTGCTGTGGTTGCATGCACAGGAATTCTTGTCTAGAAACTAGCAGTTAAATCCATTTATATAAAAGTGTTCTACAACAACATCTTCTATAATCGCAACATTATAACCGAGTACGTGTTCCTTAAATGCCGATCATCATTACGATGATCCTCAAACAGTTGTCGGACAATTCGTTTATCGATATTTCAGTCAAGTATTTGTAGTACGTTTCAAACCCTCATGATACACAATTATTAATCACGAGAGATTTTATTCGTTATTTTGTATTACAAAAACTACAAGTCACACAGTCGTTGAGTAATAAATTCACTGAGTTTAACTAACAGGATACATTACGTATCCCCATTCACCAACAAAACCGCAGACAATGGCCTAGATTCCATTAAATCTCGACCTTAGTTTAACGTCAGAGACAACCACGGGAGAAAGCATAATATTTATGTAGCCATTAGGAAAGAGTAACTACGGTGCGCTTGATTTTGTTTATATTTGTAAGACTGACCGACCCAGATAGCTGACAATTAATTACGGAAAATCTATGAAGTAAGTCATGACTCCGTAGTAACATTGCGTTAATCATTAGGGTTTATCGGGAATGTTGCTGGAAATGTCAAAGCGTTTTCACAATAACGCATACAGAGTGATCATATGTTCCCCTTTAAAATCCTACCAAAATTTACCATTCAAAGTAATTTTAAAAGCCAGACTAATTATTACAACCCTGTTGTTGTTGGCTTCCTTTGGTCGAGGTTGAACCTGGATGTTCGTCACAAGCGCATGATGATTTCAGGCTACACAGCATTTATAATTGCAGAGTTGTTAGCGATAGGGTTTACTTGGTCGAGCAGCCATAGTTGGTCCCTTCCGCGCTATCTAAGTTCAGCATCAAAGAGCCGCATTTGTACTTCTCCAGCTTGCAGGCAGCGCTTTGAACAGTCATTTCAAAGTGAGCCGTCGAAAGCAAGTTTTTTCAAAATCGTGGGTTGCATGTTGAGAGCTTTTATCTCTTCGAAAACGTCTTTTGTAACACAAGTGCGGTCCGCCTAAATGTCGACTTCTTGGTTTTAACTCACCATAGATATATCGTTTAGAATACGACCCTTTTCCATTCAGTAAACATAGCCCAGAAAACGTAGGCGGCGCTGTCTTAGTGGGGTGATCATGCTCTGTAGACCAGCTTTAGAAAGTACTGTCGGGATTAGTTAATTTGTCTATCCGCTATATGTTCAAGAGGCTTACATGGAGATACTGCATCTTCCTTTCGTTCAGGACACAATGCCGTAAATTAACGCAATTGTTACCGGTTTGACACAACACGCATTCCGCAGTATGCAATGCTAGCTTCAAGCAGAGGGTTTTCATCAACTTTCAAAGCATCACCTCTTGACGCACAAGCAAATAACTATGATAAAACATTCCAGTATCACAGTGATTAATTTACGTACGTCTTCTCTATTATGAACTGTTTCCCTCCAAATGCGTAGGATATATATATGTTTGAATCTAGTGCAACTTTCAATGCGAAATTTAATGAAATATGTCAAGCATTATGTTTTACGGTTTCCCTCAACAATCCTTCGGTAGTATCGAATGTTGTACATTATACATACCGTCATCTTATTTAGCCTTTTGCAATTTATACCATTAAATTTTCACTCTCAAGAATGCTAAAATTATATATTGTCCTCGATTATTAACAAATCAAATACTACTTTATGTTTGATTCTGTATTTTTGAATGAATGTCTGTTACAATCAAAAGAAATTCTGCTCTGCTCAGCTTATCGTGAAATTAAACTGGGAATTATTAAATCCGTTTTTCCATGCCAACGCCTCGCTACAATCTTTCCGTAAATTAGTATAAGCATTATATATAGAACATTTTCCAATGCAAATAAATTATAAAAGATTACTAGAGTCAGACAGTTATGTAAAGTTGCATATTCAAATTTAAGCGTGAAATTGTTTATAAGAGAAATTGATATCTCACAAACACGAAACAACCAAAGAAGTTGCACTTTGAGAAAGCTGACCTTCTAAACATTTGTGCATGCACAGATTATATATACCCACAGCCTCATAGATAAACGTTTACAACTTGCTATCAGATATTGTTGTATGACCCATATCAACCAGCGCAACTTAGCTCTTTTTAAATAGTGGATTCGTTAATTTTGTACTATCTTTAAATCGCGCCAAAAATATTTCTTGCTTATTATGTCTTGTGCTTTATAAAGACTATGCTAATCAATGGTTTCTTCAGCACAGAGCGAAATAGGTGACGATTTAATATACTAGAGAGGTCGATAATGTCTTGAATGTATACTTAGCTATAGCAGTTATGATTTTACACCCGGATATTTTTGATCACTGATCAAATTCGATTGGAATTTCATGTTCACTCTGCTACGTGTTGAACTATATAAATATGATGAATTTGAAGCAAAATTTGATATTGATTTGTAGAAGAACATCATTTGTGATCCGTACTAGTTATATACTATTATTGTTGGCATTATCACTCGTTACGCATCAGTGTGGTGTTGCCAAACGTTCGTTGTTTTGAGCATAATTCCGTGAATCCCCAAATCTAGAATCCCAATAATGAATAATGGGCTATGCCATTTAGTTTGTCACTCCAGTATAAATATGCGTAAAAAATAAGTAGTCGCGGAACATGTAGCGATACTTTTGAATTTAATAATGGAATTTGGATGATAGCATAAAAGTGTTCAGCTTCGAGGCGCTATCCGAAAATAACAACCAAAGTAACGTATCTAAATACTTAAAATATGTCGAAAGATTTTCACTTCATCGAGTAGTCATTCTCATGAAACCGATTAGTTAGAGCATACGGAAATTAAAGCTTCCTTCAACCTAGTTAACAAACCAGAACAAGGCAGGCGATCCTCAAATCAGTATTTCTAATCAATCGTATCACAGCACAGTTTAATGAAATCCTATGGACGTCAAGTCGCGTAGACAATTGACCCATTCGCACAGCACAGCGCGAAATCCAACCATTTTAGCTGTCAACTAAATTTATACAGAAATCTATTCTTATTTAATACATGTCAACCAATTTGTCAAACACCATGAAATCCTCTTGGCTTGCAAATCGTTCTCATCTACACGAAGCCGATGTATCGTTCCGAGTACCGAAAATTTCCCCAATTATTTCATCATTTACCTTGCCCGCTATTTACCAGATAATCTAAAGTTATTCTTCATCGGACGAGCTGACTGGTAGCTGAATTTCGTCACTTGTTTACATCGTGTTTTCGGACAAGCATTTTTGTTTGGTTGAATCAATTTGATTGCTGAAAATTCGTAATCTCAAATAAAGTCATTTAATTTTTATTCTTCTCTTGTGCAGCCTGAATCTCGTTCATTTGTTTAAGCTGGTATTTCAGTCTGAGTGAGATAAATTGCCACCGGGTACAGGCTTTTTGCATTGTAAATGCAGGGTGCGTACGCAACACAACATATTTAACATTAAGCGAAGTTCAAAAGTCGATTGCAACATATCTAATTTTAACTAAAAATACTCAATACAACGTGGATGTAGGTAACTTATTTATACTGTAATTGTCTAGAACATCAGTTGATATTTGATAACTATACGCGAAAGAGAACACATGTTCTGCAGATGCTTGACATTCTAGCTCCAATTCGGACCGTGTGTGACTCTAATGAGTAACACGTGTCTGCACTTGAGAATAATGTGCAAATATATTTCACGGTAGATTTTTCGCATGAAATGACTGATAAATTACCATTTTTAATCTATTATCGCAATACAAGCCTCTGAACCGAGGATATGGAGCATACGTGCAAGTTAATTATTAGTTGCAAATTCAAATTAATTCAAAGTTTTAATGGTCTAAAAAGCAAATACTTTTCAGTAACCATAGGTTAAAAATATATCGAATTTATAAAAATGAAAAGATATTTTGTTAATATCGCAAGTCAGCTTATGTATTGAGGTGTGAGGTTGGATGCGATTAACATAAACTTGTCAAGTTTGGCCTTGAACATGTTCAGGCTCGATGCACAAATGATATGTGGTGGCAGTGAGTTCCATATAAAACAAACTCGGACAGCAAAGAAGAACCAACGACGAGTTGATCTAGACTGAGGCTTCAGGCACGCCTCTTGTAACTTCTACTTGGCTGATAGTGCCACACGAACGCTAACCATGATGACTACCATTCAAGTAATAATTTATCCAGGCCAATAGTATGCCACCCAACCCGAGCTACTCAAATGACTGTAGCATTATGCTGTGGTTAACATGATCAAAAGCTTTAGACAAATCCTAGTAACAAATATGCATAGGGTATATATTATCCACGGCTCGAGTACAGTTATCAAGATTTATGCGTATATTGGCGAGGCAGCAGTGTATTGTCCTAAATTCGTGCTGTGCGATGGAAAGAAGCTTATTTTGTTCTAAATGGTTGAAAAGTTCATCAGCTACAAATCGTTCGGCATCAATGTGACCGGTCTGTATTTAGACGCGTCGGATCGGTTCCCGCCTTTGTATATCGGAGTGATTGATCCACTTTGCAAGTGAATAGGAAGCTTGCTCCAAAACAGTGACAGGTTGAAAAGATCAGAGATTGGAGAGAATAAAGTATCATTGCATTGTTTTAGATGAAACAGTGTTATGGCATCAGCACTTGGCAATATTTGTGTATTTAACCCGAGTGGCCTCACCAAGACACTCGGGGTACACAGCGATTTCCTGTGTTGTGTTAATTTTTGATCTGAATGGAGGCACAGCATAGCATAAGCGCTTGTTTGGGTAGAAGACTCTAAAGTAAAATTAAGCGAGTTCGTTGGTCTTAGCGAGAGTGGTGGATGTAGTTCCTTTCTTGGTAAATAAACCGGAAAAGCCCGATTTTACCCTGTTTTAATGTTCACGTTCTGGAAGAGGAGCTTCGGGTTTTGTTCATTTTTATCCATCAGATTGACAGTTGTAGTTAAATAAATTTTGCAACATGATTTTGATTGCTCAACTATCCATTTGAAACAACGAGCACAATTTAAGTGCGTCCTAACGCAGAATTAGAAAGTTCTGAATGGCTATCAAATTCATTACATCTTGTTATAAATTGAGACACTTCACTGCTTATTTTTACATGTCTAACGTAAGGTTTCCAGTATATTTTCCGCAATCGTATGACACCCATAATTTATTTACTATGTTCAAATGGAAATCATATTAATTGTCGTAAAAATATATATGTATATATTCTGTTGGTTACATAATAATAACGCAAACTGTTGGCTAACATATTAAAAAGCTGTTTAGGAAACACGATTGTCTTTGAGATTCTACCTACTATGGAAATTATACAAAATATAACTACTTTAATTCTTATCTTTTCTAAAATTTGTTCTCTGTGGTCTTCTCACAAATGCCATATCGTATTGTTTGCGGACGATATAAAAGAGCGGTCAATAGTCAAATATCTGGAATATTGCAAACTACTCCGGATGATTATGGACAACCTACTCGCTTGGTCCGTAATGTTCAACAATGTCATATTTTGGACTTCGGATATTACTAATTTTAAATATTCTCTAGGAGCGCACAACCTCTCGCGGAGCACAGAACAAGAGTACTCGTGTGTGGATGAGTAACACTTTAGGGATATCGAGTCACTGCCATTCTGTATATCAGAAAGCATCACAGAAATTTTCAATTCTAAAGACAATTTTTGGGATGCACTCACAACAGGCGATTCTCAATGCAATAAACTCGTAAGTAACACGAACGATGAAAAAAGCTAACTTAGCGTAATCACCATGGCGATATTGCTAATAATATACCATCGAGTTAAAATAATTGATGCTAAACTCAGTCGGAAAAACCTTAAATGAGCAACTCACAAGCCTAAAGTTATTCGATTATACATATCGTCGTCTCCGATGCCATTTGATTTCGCTTACAATATTTTGACTAAGACAAAACACCGTTTGCAACGCTTAATTAATTTACGGGGATCAGCTTAGGACTGCGACTATCCCCCACATCACGATTCAACCGCAGACGATAGATTGTAGTGCAAGATTATTTACGTGGAATAATCTATTTGAGTATGTTGTGAACTTCAAAAATCACAGCGTGTTTAATAGAAATCTCGACGTCTTTTTGAGATTTATCCCGAAACTATATATCCTGAGTTCGTTTAACAATACAACAATTATGAGGCAATCAGCATACGCCAAAATCCATGATAATCAGACTTAGAATAATTCACGAACATTACCGTTTCAAATAGAGTAGATAAAAGCAACTGAGTTTCCTCAATAAATAGTTTTGAAAGATTTTAAGCTGATAACGATAACCAGTCCGATGGCCTAACTCTATAATACTGAGTAACATTCTTTTTGTTTGCTCACAAGATTTCTCTACCACATTCCCGAAACGATCCGATGGATTTGGTTCATTTACATTTGCATTCCATGTTTTAAAACTGTTCTCAGCATGTTTCAGATGTAACAAACCAATCTTTAAACATTTTCTTTGTTTCTTGCAAATCTTGTCACTCGCGAATCGATAGCAGACAAGCGTATTTCTAATTTGTTTGGCTTGATGTCGAACCTCATCTTCAATACATGTGTGAGCGGTTATTGAGGCTTCATTCCACAATACCATTCACTCAGTGTTCTTCGATTTTATTAAAGTCTCATGATGGTTTAGAGCTTATTCATATATTCCGAACGTAGTGCTCTCACTAAATTTCCAGTCATTGAGCGCACAGATATCGAATAACAATATTTCACGCTCAAACGTATCAAACTGGTCATTGCTGAAGATGATTTTACTCCGTTTTGAGCACATCAATAGCAGAGTCCTAGAAAATAACGTGATTAGTTTGTTTTTACCAACTAAATTGGAATAAAGATAAAAGTGTGGTCTAATTATTCTAAGAAAGCAGTAAAACAGCATACAAATATTATCAGCTTGAGTTGGTAGCGTATCGATGAAAGTAAATGTCAGGTAATAATTCTCTCAATTTTCAAACCTACTGTCGCCGCGATTACTAATTTTTTTTACAATCACAGTTATCAACCTTAGGGTAGGCACTCACTACTTATAAGGGTATATAGAATATTCCACGGTTTTTCAGACGTAGGAAAACCGGTGTAATTGCTCAGTTCTTAATGCTACCCCATCAAAAGTACATGTGACAGGTAGATTTTAGTTTTGAACAAAATTATTTATTGATGTTAGTGATTGCGGAAAAGCGAGTATATTGCTTTCATTCACATAAATTTATTTTTACCTCTGATTCATTTTCAGGCGAATATCTAAAATGTATGTATGTTAATTTCAAACATATATGTACATATGCTTGTTTAATTGCAAGGTAATTACACAAATTGGCGGATTATCAAACCGCCGAATTGCACGCCAATACAAAAACCATTCATTATGCACTAAGATCAATACTTATGATCCTCGGTGAACTTTAATTTCACGAGTATTTACGCAAATTGCGCTTCTTGGGAGTTTTCCAGTCGGTAAAATGATTAATGTGAATCGGGAAGAAATCCGATGGAGCCGGCTGCCATTTGATAAAACCTTGTTACATAAATAGCATTTGACATTCATTTTTTCAGCATCAAATAGCTGTTTGTTATGATGCCGCAATTTGTTAAATAGCTTACAGGTTTCCCATAATCGTAACCATCCAAAATGAATCGAAACTCAGGTTATGTTTCAAAGATGGATAATTTCAATACACCAATGAAATGTTGCTACAGTTTGAATGGCGGAGTAATTTGAAAATATTTTATGGATGACATGAATTTAAAACGTTCCTTGTCTTTAGATGTTTGATGTGAACGATTCATTGCCCCTCGGAATAATATCCATCAAAGCGGGAACAGTACGCATAATTAAGCACAACGGTGAGCGAGATGAGATCAGTGCTCATTTGTAAGTTAGTCACACCTTCACTGGTACTCGTTATGGGAGTTGTAGCTGAACACAATAATTATTTGGAATATCTCGTCATACCAGTGGTTTACAAGTAAAGTTTACCAGTGCATCAAACTACTCATTTCGTGCAGCCAAATACTATCAATACAGTTGCTGTGGAGTTGAACAGCACACTGTTTATCGTAGACGTAACTCAAAATAAAGCTCCACAATTTCCAATTAATTTTGAGTGCAATTGAGTGTATTAAAGTAAAAATACATTGTCTATTAAGTTGTTATCTTTTATATATTTTCACGAAAGAAAATATTTTTCCATGATAATATATCATTCAAAATTTCATCTTCGCAATTATTGTCATAGATATTTTTGTTACAACGCAAGAATTTTGAGATTTGAAATGATGTATATCATGGCACTATCAGCGGTGGTAGTTGTGAGGGTGCTGATATTCACCACAAATGTGCAATTGTCTGTGAACATAAAAACAATATCAATGATGATGATGATAATGAGAAAAAGAACAGTGCATATCATATTATAATTAATAATGCGAATGCTAATGATATAATTATCATATTTGTGATATATCAAGTGATTAATAAATTTTCTTTGTGTGACAATTGTTAACATAAAACTCTGATAATTCCTAACATAACCGAATGGGTTGTCTCTCCATCATTTTATTGTAACAAGTAATTCAAGGTAATTCAAGGATTTTAACGGTCTAAAACATGCTTAACGATAACAACATGCTTAACATGCTTAACAACATGCTTAACGATAAAAATTGGATGGTAAAAATTAAAATGTAGGTATATAAAACAAGATAAGGAATTAGATTAAGCATTATATAAGTGTTCGGGAAACGGATTATTCAATAAAAATTAGTCTTATTTCGTTTTAAATTCATGCAAGCTGGTGGAGTGAGTAACGGTAGAAAGTAAACTGTTCCAAGTAAAACAGAAACGGACAGAATAAAAATATTTTCTACAGTTCAGGCGGGAACGGGGTACCACCAGCACTTAATTATGGTTTCGATAATTTCTCCTATCCTTTCGCGTGAATAAATCATGTAAGGGATGTTTGTGGGTATGGTATATTTTGTAAAGTAAGATAAGGTCTCCTCTGATTCATCGATAGGCAAAGTCGACCATATTCAGTTGAGCTATCATTACTATATATAGCTTGTTTCAGATGTTGAGAACTAGTTTTGTTGAGCGGTGATAGATTCTCTGCATAAGTTCAAGATCCTTCTAAAGCCACGGAGATCATGACTGCAGACCGTATCTGCTGTGATTGGTTTTGATAATGCACCATCAACACGTAACTGGTTGGTGCGATTTGTTATGTAGTCATTTGACCAATTCTACAACTTTCCAGTTATACCGAGCCTTTCAAGCTTCTGCAGTAGTAGGGTATCGTTACACAAATAAATGCTTTGGAGATATCTAGGTAGCGGTCGTGTATTGCTCGCCCTTTATCTACCGCTTGTGTCCAACCATCTAGCCTTATCAATAAATTAGATAAACAGGAATAATTCCGTCTAAATCCATGCTTTTTCCTTGAAAGTAACTGATTTTTTTCAAAATGTTTCATTCGAGTGTCAACGAAAAGGCGTGAAAGTAATTTTGAAATTAAAAATAACACAGTAAAGGGTCGGTAATTAAAAACATGAGAACGATTTTCTTCTGTGTTTCCCCAGATAACCACTTGAGAAAAGATACGAATGAAAATTCAAAATTCAATTTTTGATGAAAATAACAGTAGAAATTTCATGACCAGTATATCGATAACAACTAATTGAAAACGATTAAGCAATCATCTTTTGCATCATCTTTGCTTAATTTCCGGTTATATCGAGGTGTCAAGCAAAATGGAAGATTAATTCTCAAACGAATTAAGGCCATTTTTCGATAAGCTGGTGTTCTTAGCATCTATTTTCGCCTGCTATGTGTTGGTCTTAGAATCTATTTTCCTGCACATTATGAAAGAACAGGACCCTATGCAGATATCAACGTCACACTACAACAGTCAGGATATAGATTGAGTGCGTTATATGTTAAATTTATTCTGACGGGAATCTACTGATATTATTTCTTACTAGTGCGTTCAGATTTACTGAAAAATTCGTTTTTCCAGAAATAGTTTTGGAATTCGGGACGTCCGGAAGCCACCTCAACAGACTAGTTTGTCGGGGACAGATTCGCGTATTGAATAAATAATAGAATCTCATTTTCGCTGTCATCTTCGGGTCTATCAACGTTTGAAACATTCAACTGGAAGTCGACAACGACATTTGTACCACAGCCAACTGAAACGCGAATGTTATTTGACTAATATAAACCAATTCTAAAAACATTAAGAGGATATGCATAAGTACATATGTTTCAAGTCTGAATTTTGTATGTTTATTTGTGTCCCATGCTTGAATGGTATCTAAATAACCATTGGTAGCCAGATTATCGACAAACCTCAGTAGATGGAAAAATAGGTAGAACATTTCTCCTCTCTCTTCGGATAGTTCGGTTTTACCACATGCACTTGATCATGTTGAGCGTTTAACAACCATTTAACACTTCGATTCTCCATCGACTCCATCGACCGCTTATCGAGTGCGAAGGGCCATGTTAACAACGGATTCCACCGGATCTCATTAAATACTGCATAACACCTTTATTACAGCTACTTCACCATTTGGTTTTTAAGTGCTGGTAGGAGGAGTGTGTCCCACATTATATGCGAGATTCCCAGATCATCACGCTATTTAAGAAGAGGGGAGATTGAGGAGACTAAATATTACAAAGGATTTTCTCGTCCAATTGTTGTAGGCTATTTTTTATGCGTGATGCGGTTGCATGTTTAGCTAAGAGAGTTTACTCCGAATCTCAATGTGCCTTCCGCAGAAAACGGGCCGTAGACATGAGCTTCTCCCTGAGATAACTTCAACAAAAGTGTCGCGAGCAGCGATGTTTTTATTGATATAACAATTGAAAAATGTAGCAGAATGGGTCTTTTTAAAATGCTTGACATTATGGATGCACCTCCAAGACTGGTCGAACTCGCGATTTCTTTCCAATCTGGCATCAGGAAATCACACCATTTTAACGGTTGTAGGTCAGAAGCTTTTGAAATTCGCCGAAGCATCATACAAGAGTGTGTTCTAGCTCAAAAGCCATTCTTTATTTGTTTTCTCTGATTCTGAATCGCTCTTTTAGAAGGTATTTACATACACACGCGATGTGATGGCAAGCTTTTAAAACTAAAATGCTCGAGAGCACAAACCAAGGTAAGGATGTATTAATCGGTGTCCCGCTGTTAGCTGACAATGAAGCTAATTTTGCTCACTCCCAAGAAAAACTCCAGTCGCAAATGGACTGTTTTCGAAGACATGCAAATCTTTAAACTAACAACCAGCATGAGCAAGACTAAAGTTTTTAGTCAACCGTATGTATGGCCACCAATCATCGTTGCTAAAAACTGTCAGCGTGAACCAGTACATCATTTCATATATATTGGTTCACTCATTTCGGATAACCTCTCGATAGACACGGAGATTGGCAAAACAGCTATCATTTTGTCCCGTTCAAACTCTCGTGTCTGGGTCAACCGCAAGTTGAATATGAAGACAAAGATGTTGGCATACAGCGCGTGTGTACTAAATACATTAAATTTCAGCAGTGAGACCTGCACGATCCACACAAGACACGAATGAAAGCTGAATACTTTCATCATCCGCCGTAACTTGAACATATCGTGGACAGATTAACGAATGCTGAAGTGTTATCCAAAGCTGGCGTAGAGAGCATGTTCATTCTACTACGACAGCGAAACTTACGCTGACTGTGTGATGTGTACAGAATAGAAAATGAACTTATTCCAAAAGATCTACTCTATAGTGAATTGATATCAGGAAGTCGACCTTTAGACACATCTCACTAGCGGATAGATATGAACCATGTCGACATTTACCCTACGAGGTGCAAAGCGGTATGCCCAAGCTGGTGAAGAGCAGTTCTTGGCTGCTGAACGCACATTTGGCGTGCAACTGACGCCGATTGACCGAGTACTGCATAGCGCTGTGGGCGCTGCGGAATCGTAATGTTCATTCATTCTAAAAGCTGCGGATCACGAAACCATCATGCGCTTCTGATTTACATCTATGATTGAAATCGACCGCGATAAGACAACAATGAATATTACAAAAAATATAATATCAAATTCTGAAGCTAACTTTAGAGCGAAATCTGGTAAATTTAAACAAACATTTTAAAGAAGATATTGTTTATATAAGAAAACGATAAATATCATACTTACATTCATTTGAAGTATACCATTAAATTGTCGTTCGATAAAAATATTTTATATTTTGAAACCCCCATGAGATATATGAGAGATATATAACAAAGCAAATTGTATTTTGTTTTATGTTGGATACCCGTTTGCGCAAAATCGTTTGATCGAACTCAACGAAACGCAATTTAAGTTTACTGGAAAGATCTAGGACTAGATCTGACGAATGCCAATGGGATTACCGCGTTTTAGCCTGGTTGCTTACGGGGTCATATAACACCTTTAACGTATCGCTCTAAAATGTTACTATCCTAAAATGGGAACTGATATTTTGTATTAAATATCTGTGAAAATAAATGAAATAAAGTCCATAAATATCATCGACTACATCATTGTGTATTTGCAGTTATTTAAATTGCAAAAAATTGAAATATAATGGATTACTGGCATTTCTAAATGCTCAAGTTAGACAAACATAATAAGATTCATTTGACAGCTATCAATCGAAAAATACACACACGGACCAAATATTGATCTCCAATGTTAGCAACTGATCAAGGAATCAAGTAATAAAGGATTTATTGTTAAAAATTATTGATTTACAACACCACAGAATTACAATATGAATGAAAATTTGAAAAATAAGAGTACATAACGAGTAGAGTATATCAAATTTATGGCTCACGAATTGTTCTGATTTCGCTTTAAATATAGATAGGAAACTAGAGTCAGCCACATGTTGAGGTAGGGAATTACAAAGAAGTATAGCACGTACGGCAAAAATGGCGCTGATAATCAATACGGGACTTGAGACGAAATGGATGATGGAAGACTTTTTCATAAAACAATTCAAACAAGTGTCTTGGTGGATGTCCTTTCTTAGACACAAATATATGTTGGAATAATATCGCGTCGTATCCTCCTTTGGGTGAAGTCACATAGACCCAGACGTCAAAATATTTCGTTGAACGGAACATTACGAAGATACACCACCAACGTTGTTGCTCTGTGATAGATTGTGTCAAAGAGAGCAATATATATTCACAGCCAAGAAGCCCAGATCTCTACCGCATTCTCCATAGTAAGGCGAAGGTAGACGTTCATTAACCTTACAAGCGAGAATCTTCCAATCATTCTTCGAACGACACCTAAGAATCGGTTGGCCTGTTGATATATTTATTTTGGCAGTCAACCATGCTCTTCATGTTTCCGCTAATCAATACTCCAAGATATTTTTCCAACGAGATATATGCCAAGTTTTCAGTTCTCAATCGATATGTCGAAGGAAATTTTCTTGCAAAGGTGGAGCATCTTACATTTCCGTATGCTGAATGTCATATTTTTCATGGCCGCCCATTTGACACGTTGTCCAAATCCTTTCGCTGTTTCTCACAATTATCTGCAGAAATGATTCGCGTCCAAATTTTCATTATTCACGAAGAGGATTATTTTGGATTATGTGAAGGTATATATTTTATGTATATTTTATTATATACGCTAGGTGCGATTAAATTGTTTTGCACTCCTGATTATCAGAATATACTGTTTTTACAATTGGAACTGCGTGGACATATTATATCTTACTGGAACCCTCTCGAATTCAGCTTTCTGGATATATCGGTAATACGTGCGACTTTGGATTTTTCGTAATTTTCCAATATCGGATCTACGCGTGCCACGCTATTAATACTATGCAAGTCCTCATTGGAAGGAAGTTGTTCTACATCATCGAATGGTAATATTATCGACATCGTGCGATCAACTTTAGAAGTGAATTGCGCGATTTATCTATCGATCGTTCAAATCACTGCTTGCGCCACAGTGCTGTTTACAACTCTGACAAGATGATACCGAAAAGAAAATAAAGCTGAATGTGTACGGTTTGCTAAAGGGCGGTAAGTACTAATGCAAGGTCTGTCAAGTGTTACGCTTGTTTGTCAAAAGTGCATGCAAAATGTGGCAAATCGCTGCCAAGGGATTTGGTAGCGATTATTATTGTAGATAATTGTCCCAGTGTTTGGTTCGTCTGTCACGTGCGCTAGACCCAAACAACAGTGAAATTCTCGGAGGCAAAATATCCGTAAAAAGAAATTGAAAGGGGTTTAAATGGACTAGAATCTGATAAACAACGTTTGACTGAACTGACAAAATAAATAATAAATGTGCCATTGTTACCAGACTTAAAGGCTACTGTCAAGCAGCCGATTGAATATGCGTCATAATCGAACAGGCCAACATTTGCAAAGATAACCACGTTTCTCAACTTCATGGAAACGAGAGAGGGTTAAGCAAAACCATTGCTAAAAAACTGACTCTAATTAAAGACCAAAATCCGCGGGTGCAAACATTAGTGTTATATGTAACAACGTGGCTGAGTCGCTGGAAATGCTATTCGAAGCTAAGCAAAAATATGAATTAGTGGAGTGGTATAAACTCGGTAGTCAGATGAGACTGCCCGCAGTTACTCCCTCGTCAAACGTTCGTCTGAATTGCCAGCCGTATTCTGCTCTCAAGGATGATCTTAACCTCTCACGAATAACGATACATTCTGTGGACGACTTGGAAACCGTACTTTTAAATGCTTACTTTATTATAGGTGTTTCAGAGCCTACAAGTCTTATCAATGCAGATCTACCATTGTGGGAGCGAAAGTCTACGAAGAAATTTCGAGGAGAAAATATTTCTAGATGTATTTTACGTCTAAGCGTTCCGGAAGATGTTGCTGACTTATGTTCTCAAGAAACGTTTGAGCACGAGTGCAGTGAAAAACCTAGCCGAAACAATCTGTGTTAAAAGGCCTTACTTGTGGATGCTTTCATTATACCGCGGTCTGCCAACTATAAAGGGCAAGTTCATAGCTCTCTGAAGCTAACCTTCTTGAAGACGTGAATGGAAAGCTAATAAAAAAAACCTGCCCCATAAGAAAGCATTGAATGGCAATCGCCTCTTTGCGTCAACTTCATAGATTTTGAGAAAGCCTTCGACAGTGTGGACCGCGAATTCATATGGAAGCTGTTGACACACTATGGGGTCCCACCGCTGTACATGGACCTCATAAAGCAGCTGTATGAAGGTGCCTCCTGTCAGGTAATTCACAACGGAAGACTGACCGATCCATTTGCAGTTGAGACTGGCGTTCGCCAGGGATGCCTGTTGTCCCCAATGATTTTTCTGTTGGTAATAAACTGGATAATGAAACAGACAGTAAAAGGTGAGAGGAATGGTATCGATTGGAAGGAATCCGATCATTTGGAGGATCTGGAATACGCTGATGATGTCTGCTTGATATCACGTGACCCCCAACGTCTTCAGAGAAAGACCGATAGACTAGCACACTTTGCTTCATATGCAGGACTACGCGTGAATACCGAAAAAACAGAAGTCCTCCGTGTGCTAACTGATGAGCACCCATCAATCACCATCAATGGTAAAGCAGTCAAAGACGTCATGCAATTCGTCTACCTCGGCAGCATTGTTTCAATAAGTGGTGGCACGGACGAAGACATAGTCGCCAGAATCGGCAAAGCAAGATACGCGTTCATAGCTTTGAAACCAATTTGGGAGTCGAAGGTTCTATCAAAACGCACGAAACTCCGTATATTCAGAAGCAACGTCAAATCCGTGCTACTCTATGGATCGGAAACCTGGCGAGTGACAGCAAAGTCTTCTGGCCGCTTGCAATCATTCCACAATAATTGCCTTCGTCGAATTATTGGGGTAAAATTGCCAGAAAAGATAAGGAATCAAGACCTGTGGCAGATTGCTGCTGAGGACCCGATCGCCCAGCAGATCAGTAGAAGAAAGTGGAGATGGGTTGGCCACACCTTGCGGAAACCTTATGATGACATCACGCGTCATGCTCTGGTATGGAACCCAATCGGGAAGAGACGGGTCGGACGCCCAAGGCTATCTTGGAAGCGCTCGTGTGAAGAGGAAATACGCAAGTGTGGACTTAACTGGAACGACATCAAACTGGATGCTATGGACAGACGAAACTGGAGACAAGTTGCCGAAGCCCTATGT
>JACCGJ010005104.1:0-62891 GCA_013407085.1 Atriophallophorus winterbourni | reverse complement strand
ATATATATATATATATATATATAAACTTTGGTCTATGCGCCTCAGGCTCGTTTCTATTTGTGCCTGTTTTTGGTCTCTTTCGCTGCTGCACAGGTGTTTTATGTTATGTCAAATGTCAAACATAAATGATAAATTCCATTCCCATGGGTTTTTCACAACAAAACTCAAGAAATATAACCTACTAATTTTCATGGTACAAATGCAATAAGCGCAACGCATCTGATTTGGATTAACTATATCAAGCGAATGTATCAATTGAGTACATGGCAAAAGTAAAGACTTGCGAAATATAATACCGGATAGGCTGCAACATTTCACCCAGGTTAATATAAATTAGCAAAACGAGAACTGGAAATACACCTTGTTTTGGCATATGTCATTTCCAAGAAAATTTGTGCAGTAATTATTTGAAGATGTAGAAGAAGAAAGCTATTTTCGTTAAAACGAATTTTCTGTCAATCAAATTAAATTAAACACAAAATTTAATGCGAAAAACGAATACGAGAGAAACGTTAATGTTTAATGGGAAAATTTGAAATTGCGTAAATTTGTATGGATCAATTTGTCAGATGCACTTTAACATAAATACAAATAAAACAGTATATTTTGCACATAATTTGGTGCTAGTGATGAGTTGATACCGTTTCTCTAACGTAGTCTATCGGATATGACTCTTGCGACAGCTTTATCGCATTGATTGAGTTTCCACGTTTACACACGAAAGGAAGCAGTGATTCTGCCGGTTTAGATAGCATCTGATACTCTGAACCTGGCAGCTGCAAACGTAACTAGGCGACTTAAAAGTTAACCGACTTCAACATGATAAAATATCGTGCACATGAGTTACTAGAAATTTAACCATCTTGCAGATTTTTGCAGAACGCGAGATTTTGCTGACCCTCGCGTGATACCAAAATGAGTTTGCTGACTTCGGATGGTGCGATGTTCTAGTCTCCAATTTTGCAGTATCTTGTATATTTTGTCAAATAAGAGAATAAAATACGCTCATTAGTGAATACGTTGGTCGCAACACGATGCATCACATGAATCAGGAAAACATTTAGTTAACAAATCTAGATTAAAGCTGGATGGCGTGTATATGGAATCGCTGTGCAAATTGATTTTCTATAACCTCAGATGGTTGACTTGGTGATACAATTTGGTTTCGGCATTAAAACAAGAAACACATAGACACACCAATGTGAAGCACATTTATAAAAATAATACAAAATCCTTAACTAGTCGTCTGAAATATGTATGTATAACCCTCGACAAACATATAGATCATTCCAACCAACTCGAAAATAATAAATTTCAATTGTTATCAACCATGCATTTCATTACAATGTTTTATTCGAATAAAGCTAGAGCAGGATAAACTACATAAAAATCCTATTAAATAACGCATTTGCATGCATCTACAGCAAACACACACACCACGACCGGTTACGTGCCGTTTGCACTCCTCAGGTAGGGAAAGTAGGATAAGGATCCATGTGCGCTTGAAACAGTGGAAGCATGGTTAACAAGTTGCGATTGTATGCCACTGTTTCTAAACTTTCAATTTCCAAGGGGTTGACATCTTTTCACACGATTTTAGTGAATACGACAGAAAACTCAGTTTTGGAAATAAACTTCGAGGACAGAACCGTTTGAGCAATTGAGCGCGATTTAATGGTCTCTTAAAAATACATGAAAAAAAGACTGGTAAATCCATATCATGGCATATCACGCAATAACAAAATGATTGAAGTATCCTATTATTGTTATTTCTGAGGAGTTTCATCAAGGAATATTTCACTTCTGCTTAACGGGTAAATACTAAATTATTGATGCAAACTAAAGTTATTCTAGACAATTAATACATCTGTACCAATTATTTTGCTTTTAAATAATTCCTTGATAATTCAAAAAGTTAGTTTTTCCCCATAAACGTTTTCCAGCATGATGTCTAGTGCCGATTTGTTTAAATCAAGTGAGCACACACTTGCGCTTTCTACAGCGTGAACGTCTGATAACTTACGTGGTGATAAACAACTATGTAAGTGTTTTCAGATTACTGACCCAGCACATTTCTTCTCTTTTCAGTTATTCACTGCTCCGATCATCTACGACGAGCATTTACAACGATGAAGAAATAACACGAGTCAAATATATTGTCGGCAAATATCTGAGTGGAGCAAACAAGGATTATGGAAGTCTATTGTTGATACTGAGTTTCTTCTTATCTTACATAAATATAATTATTTATATTCATATATATATCACACACTTAGAATATTTCACAACACTTAGACAAATTTTTTATTTAGGTAACGCTCGAATTATCCGCTACACATCCATCTAACATTATTTGTTCGACACCGAACGAGGATCGAAATCCAAGGATGTCAATTCTGCGATTCACAATGTACCTACATGTTGTCATGAAAGAATAATGTTGACAGTCCGAATATGTTTGACGGTAGAGACATCGAAATATTTGAAATAAACATATTCAATTAAATAGTAATTTTGTGATTATTTATAAATTGATGCAACAGCAAAGACGACCAAACTAGTGTGAGAAAATATCACGAGAGATTAACTCTCGTATTTTTACATTGACAGCTTCATCGAAGCAAACATGTGATACTATTATTCACTTTCATTCAAAAATGTTTAGTCCGTTCACGATCACGACATCAACCGTGACCCAACAACTGAATGACATCGAGATCAAATTAGCGAATATAGAACGACAATTTTGCCGAATAAACCCAGGAAAATCCTCTGGAGCGGACAGAATCAGGCCAACCAGAAGAAAATATGCGACCTACAACTATGTTCACCTTTGAGTGAATTGTGTAAACATTCTTTGTCAAAATAGTTCTGCCAACAGAGTCAAAGTCTTGGTTAATTACACTTATTTACAAAGGTGTTAGACCTTCAGATCATGCATTTTACCATCCAGTCGTTTAACTTCTTGGCATATCCAAAGTTCTGAAGCATATAGTGAAAAGTAAAATAGTGCATCACTATGAATCGCAGAATATTCCGTGTGCAGCACAGCATGGATTTTGTAAATCTCTCCCGTGCATGAAAAACCTACTGAAGGTGTAAACGACCGGAATCAATTGGTTGACGAAGTCAGTAGCATCTAAGATTACTATACGGATACATCTAAATCTTTTGAACAATGCAATCTTTGTAGACTAATATAAAAAGCGGCAGTAGATGGGTGTTAGCGGACAGCTACTCGTATAGTTTGAAAGTTATGATATCTTACTAATCAACCGGTAACATTCATTGATGATTGCTGCCTCCAATGTTGTACAACATCGTTTCGTCCTCGGGCCAGTACGTTTCTTGGTGTACATCAACTATCAATCATTGACGATATCACGAAAACTTATTCTCTTTATTGGTGATATTCAAATATGGACGCGGATAAAATATACAGCGAAGTGTAAAAGCTTGAAAATCACTTAGATGACATCCATGAATGCTCGGTAATGAATATGCAAACACTCAATTTTCAAAAATGCAACGTGCACCAGAATGATGCTTAACATATTACATATCGTGGAGGTGTGGAGGGCAGATGTAATGAGCTCTTATCAACAGCTTTCGAATGCTACGCTTTTTAGAACATTGAATTGAATTGAATTGATTCGAATTGAATTGAATTGAAACACTCTCGGTAATAATACAAGGGCAGGGAGGCCCGAGAATTTCGTCGATGACATCTGTGAACTCTCAATATTTCGGGACGGCATTTGAACGATACTGACGACAACATATGAGAAGATAGACAACGGTAAACGCGATCGGACGATATGCAATTCGTCAATGTCAATCAAGCGAGCCCTGTGTGGCTTGGGTTTCACGGGATCCGGTCAGCTCAAATTCGATAGACAAATCAGATCGGAATGCCTTCCCGGACAGACATGGTTGCGGATCAGTGTTGTGGTTGTTGATCTGACTATATAAGCTAGGTGAGTGTTTGATTCTTTGTATTGCGTGTAATAAATGCGTTTGACCAATTGACTGTTGGATCTTGTTTTGTGTGACTAGTGGGTAAACGCGGTTAGCGTTGGACATGTAGACCTCGGGGATAAATCTAGACAATCGATGTGCGTGCGAGCAACACAGCTAATTGTTGAACCAATTAAATGGAAATGATCGCCATCGGACACTTGTAGACCTGAAGTGCACTGACTCAATTATTTCTAGCTTCTTCCAACCCCACACGCTACATTATGATCAAATGAGAATAAAATATAGAGTTGGCAAAAATGTAGATGCGATGAAAAGTATGTAGCTGAACTGATACAGATGGTCAAAATTACAATTGAGTTGCTGTCATATATTATTGATATCGAGTGCTTATGAGAAATCGATAAACAAAACCCAGATTGTTAGGTCAGGCATATTTAGTTAACCGTAAAATTGTCAGTCAACATTGTATTTTCCTGAACAATTTGTATTGCAGCAATTAAGATATTGCTCTCAAAGGGAGTCCACTCACCACCAGCTATTTAAGAATCAATTACTGTTGGAACAGCTGAGCTGATGCATTTAGACAACCATACTGTCACAACTTTGCCGGACGAAGTTGAGTTCAATTTCAACTGCCTAACGAGACCCGGGCTCACGAATTTTCTTTGCAGTTAAATCATGAAGCCCTTCCTTTTATTGGTTTCTACCACACAACAATGAAGTTGTGAGATAATGGTTCCAGGTTTCATTAGGTATACTGACTTAACAGATTTACGAGGTCCACCTATCCGTAGCAAATTGAATTGAGGCGACAGTCAGAGGCCTTCTCGTGGACGATTGAGGCTAGAATAAGGACTTAGTTTTCAGAAGGATTATAAGAAGCTCGTCTTTAGACAATATTATAAATTTTGATCTTTTCCGTACAACAGCACAAGACATAACAACCTTGATTCCATGAAACAACCTCAAAAAAGTTTCGGGAACGGCGCATGCCATTATGAGCTAATTTTATTCATTTCCGGAAGGTGTTCTAATACGTCAGCAAACGGGGTCTTTTCAAAATGCTCGATCTTATAGCCTGCCCTAAAATATTGATCAAATTCGTTTCCATTTTAACGGTTGCATGCGGTGTGATGACATGCACATTTATCTGAAAATGCTAAGAGCACAACTATAAGTACGTTTTCTCTTTCACAACATTGCATAGTTTACTTTCATAGAATCTTCTTTCCCTTTAGCGAAAGCGTTGCTGCTCAATGAGATTACTGCTAGAAACATTCTTTCTTTGATCATTGCCATTCTGGTTATATTCTTGTTACCATTCTTCTTTCATTTGTGATGCACATCCATCGTTAATTAGGCGTGATTAATACCTGTAATTACTTCAGCGAATCCTGAAAAACATTGGTTTTCAAAGTCGTTTGTTGTTCGTCCCTAATACAAATTTGCGTATTTTCGTAACAAGTCATATTCAATGGACCCTGCTAAATATTCTAATAATTTTGTATTTCCTGAATTAGATATATAATAAATGCCTGACAACTGATTTAAAAAAAACATTTGTCACAAATCGCATGAAAATTGTTTGAACACAATTATCATTTAAAGGTTTCTGCATTTTTATCCGCCTGATATGAGATTTCGTCAATTTTAATTTTAATTTCAACGAAATGAATTGCTTTTACTGCCAATTTGCACAACCTATGATCCACTTTGTAGTCAGTGGCAGCAGCGATGCCTCACTGGTTTTGCTTTGACCTAAAGTTCATCGACGATGTAGCGTGCACATGATATTTTGTATTTTGTTTACGCCCATTTTGTGGAACAGTTTAGGCGTTACAATTCTTGTCATCACGACCCAAGAAGCTGCTATGACTTTTCCATAAATAATAAACAACAAGTTTGTTATCTATTTACAGTGTGAAATGTGCTCCTGAAATTCAAGATAATCTTATAATTTTACTTTTTATGTGCGGGTTAGTGAGCAACGCAATACTTTGGTCAACGTTTATACATTTAAGTACATCGTACATAATATGAACGCAATGTGAATTAGATGTATCATGTAAGGTTGTTAAACATGAAGCCGGTTCAGGACTCTCGCACAGATATGAAGCAAACACTATGCGTTTACAAAGCATATATTGATAACAAGTAAGCGCAATGGTTGTCTTCTAACCTAAGCATATCAATAGTTTCTGTTGAACTCGCCTGGTTAACAGGGGCACTGTTGTATTCGTAACAGCTTTTATTTCGTGACCTTTTACTTAATCATAGTAACTACCCATCATTTGATTCAAGGTATAGAGCACATTACTCAACATTTTTCACGAAACGAATGGCACATATTCCTTATTTAATTGCATCTGTTGCAACAAGTACTAGAAATCTCTTGACTTAGAGTGTAATAAATGATATGATGTGAGAGATCTCACCAGTGTGCTAAAAATCGCTCCAGTTTTTTGAGGATCATTTACTGTAGTATTTCACGATATATGAAAATGATTGTGCTTAGCTCTTATTTTATGGGGCGGTTCAAACTCTAATTGCGTCACTGTAATCGTGATTAGCTTGGAGTTCGTATGTTTCCGAGCAATATTACAAATTATTCTATAAACATTCACTTAAAACAGAGGAATTTTGAACCAAACTGCTCGCTATCCTGATTTCCAATAAATAAACGATGAAATACAATGGACGAAGCAATAACTAATGTGGCTCTGTAAAATCGCATTTTACTGCGGTTGATAAATAATGCAATGCTACATTCGTAGTTGGGTAACTCTCACTTGAGGATAATCGAACAGTGGAAACCCAAACATAATTCATCGTTAGAACGTTGGCTTATTCATGCCTTCTTGTGTCGATTTTGCGCAGTAATTTCAGAGTATTTATTCAAATTTATGGAGTCGCACCTATTTACCAGCCCGTTAAAGCTTAATACACGAAATTACTTTTAGCTCCTGCGAAAATCGGTATTGGTTAAAAATCATTGGTTCGATCGGATTGCAGGGGCGCTAATAACGAGAAAAACAAAATGAACAATTCAAATACTTTGTAAACGACATTTATTCAAGTAAGAATACATCCGGCATACCAAAGGTTTTCGCAAAATTCTAAAAAAATATTATTTTTTATGATAAATTGTGCGATTTCTGTTCAACTGTCTTTCAAAAAAAATTGATCAGATAGCGCTAAATATAGATGTATCATTCACAATATATAGCTAATTAATACAACCAATTTCCATCACTGTGTGCTATTCATTCACATGAGTAGTAAAAAATGAATAATAAATACTATAATAATAAAGCAATAAACGAAACCGACTTCATGTGATGTGGATTAAAATGTTCCGGTCGATTTGGATGCTTGCAGAGTTGATGTGATTATGGAAGAAGGTCTTTTGAATTTGTCCGATTAACGGTTTATTATAGAATATTATTAGATATTTATGAGGAGGTGAATGTCCTCCATGTATTTCTTCCAGGTTCATGTCAAAGATGTGTTAAAGGCGTCATTCAATAATTGGATTATATCCGTCCAGTAAGTAACTCCATGTGGTATTAACGCGACTTTGATTTGCCAGTGCACCCGTTCCGCCATACAAGACAGTATTTCAGTCGTGTTAGCAAATTAGGGTATCCAGCAATGTACTGAACGTGACATCAAAATGGTAACCTCGGTCCGCTAGGACGATACGGGTCAACTAGATGTACGTGAATGTGAGAAAAGCACTCATCCGTTTCGACAAGAGCTCACAATGGCGTGTCAGGTTGATTTTCATGCATCGGCAATTAACACACGCTTAAGCACATGTGCGAACGTCCCTACTGGCTTAAGCCCAGATAAATCTACCTGTAATTAGTTTAAAACTAGCGCAAATGCCATTGTTGGAAAGACTGTGTAGTGCATGGAACCCTCGCCATCTAAAGGGAGATGGAATCAGCGATCGGGATGCAGCATGTGCCCGAGCCATCGAGCAAGAAAGAAGGTCTAATGTCGGCGGAAAAGGAACCGTTAAGTTGACGGTTCTTCGCGTCGACAGCTTGCGCTGGAGCGAATTATTTTGGTTCGAGGGAGAATTGCAACTCCACCACGCCCATTCTACAGAGAGCATCCGCGACAGGATTTCGTGTACCTGAGACATGTCTTATGTCAGTCGTGAATTGAGTGACAAAATCCAGGTGTCTGGTCTACTTTGAGGAGTATACATCCGTCGATCTGCTCAGTTAGTGAATAGAGGGCTCATGGTCAATAAACACGGTTAACTTCTCGCCATCCAGAATATGTTATAAGTGTATGAGCCCTAGGCATAATGCCAATAGTTATCGACCAAATGTGCTATATTGACTCTATGCAGGCTGAAGTCACCTGGAGAAAAACGACATCGGGAACCTTAATCTCTCAACTTTCTGTTAAAGCACTGCTTCCACTGCTTCAGCGGATGCGTCCCTTAATAATGACAGAATTGCATCTGCCCTATTGTTGTTAAGGGATTTGATATCGTATAAAAGATTTCATAGAAACGTGAACGCCGATTAGTCATCGTCCGTAAAACATAACCTCTTAGGGTTATCACGAGGCGAATCGCCTAATACCTGGGAGACGAGCGCGCATTGTGGGATAAAACGGCAGTAAAAGTTTGACAGCCCAAGAGATGTCGACGTTTGTTAAAGATGGCGGGCTCTGGGAGGTTTAGTATTGTTTCCTCATTATTTACAGTGGTTAAATACCGCTAGCCCAGAGTCTATGACCTAGGAAATCGATTGCTGTCTGACGAATAGTGCACTTAGTCTCGATGATTGTAACCACATGGCTGGACCAACGATCAAATAATGCAACAAGGTTACGAACATGGTCTTCTTTAGAGGTGCTAGCATTACATACATCATCGACGTAAACTTACTCGGAATTAAGGACTCGACAAGCGTGGTCCATAAATCCCTGGAATTTTAGCCGCATTGCGTAGATCGAAAGGCAAACGCACAAATGCGTAGATTCCGAACAGCGTAGTAACAGCCGTCTTCGGTATAGTCACTTAAGCTACTCGGATTTAGTTTTACGTCCCAAACAGCTCTACTTTGCTGAAAATGTTACATCGTGAATAATGGCCGTCAGGTGTTGAATTTGGGGAACTGGATACATTTCGGTTACCATCGCCTTGTTTAGCCAACGGTAATCACTATAGGTGCGCCAATAGTTGAGGGTATTTTTCGGGGCCATATGCAGAGGAGAGGATCAAGGGTTACTAGATAGTTTTTCAATGATAAATTCAAGGATATGCTGGGACTCGTTGCGCGCGATCTGCAACTTCTATGGAGGAATCACCTTGGGAATCAGTAAACCGGAGCACCACTGTTGGCAATGTGTTGTTATGATGGTGTTGTAATCGCCGGTAGTGCATTGGATGACAATTCGAACAATCTCTGATATTTCGCAAACAACATGACATAGCAGACTTCTGCTCCGTCAAAATGTAACACAGGGGGAAATGCTTGCTCGGATTTCCAAGAGCTTCTATACAAGTAATCCCATCCATCAGCTGCGTGCGGCGGGAATCGACAAGGAGGTCAAACGATTGTAGGATATTAACGCCCTTGATTGCAAATAGAACCGCCTCGATCGTAACAATCCAGCGGAATTCACGACGTAATTCCGAATGAACGTTCAAGCAGCATTTACCGTAGGTTGTTATAGTCGTTCAGTTAACCGCCCTTGAGTGTTTGCTCATCAGGTTGAACGTTGCGCAGTTGTCTACCGACAGTACACTCATTTCGGCACCGAGCTATACCAGAAAACGTAGACATTTGAGGGACTTAATCCTTTCGGATGGACGACAATATTCTTCGTCAGTTGTCGGACCAAGTTTCACGCTAGCGATGTAGGATGGGCGCAAAGTTTACTGCAACTCGGCGAATCATCGCCGGATTTTCGATGGATCCATAAATCAGGTTACCGAGTTTGAATAATCGAGCGTTGGCGGGATAAGGTGCGTGATCGTGACTTACAGTTGAGTGTTAGGATTTGAACCTCAATGCATAAAGCTGCAACATCAGCCAGTAGCTGGTTTACCCAATGTGCCTGATCGCCCTGCGGTTACCATGGAAATATGGCCATCCGGATAGAAACGAATACATTCAGTGATGCTGTCCAGCATTTTCGCTAGCTTAGAATGCGAAGTGATTATTTAGCAATCTAGATGGCTTGCATGCACTCGAGCCAACGACGGAGCAATAGTTCCTTCAGTAGGGACTTGTCCGTTTGCGATGACCATAGCAGGCAGCGCATGTCCATTAGTATGGTACATGGCTTTTTGCTGTCAATGTCTAACTTACCGAACAGGTGCTGTTCGTTTCGATATTTACTTTTATTAAGCTATACATTTTCACGTTTTCACTCAAGCTATTCTGCGAACGATTGTAATTAAGATATCATTCATCTGTTAATATCGAAAAAAATTAATTATATTCGACCTTGAAATTTGAAAAAGCACTATTTTATTGTACATGTTTTTTTCATAAGAACAACTGACTATGACATAGTTTGTACAAAGAATATTATCATATATTATATATATCATATATATATCATATATTATCATTATTACAAGGCGTTAGACTATCAAAGTTATTTTCCAGACTATTATTAATTGCTATTTTAAACACGCCTAACGTTAAAAATCACGGCTTAGGCGAAACGAGATGGCCAAAAACTGTGCACGAGACAGATCAAACATTCAACTTAATATGTATTTCGCCAAAAATCACAATCGTCTGAAACGTGGGCAAAACTTCTCAAGTGTGAAAGTGTTAGGCTGGATAAAAGGATAACATTCACCCGAAATGTTCATAATGTCACACATTCTGAAAGTCGTTTGGGCATGTCCAGTGGTTCGAGTCAGAATGTCCGTAGTTCAGCAGAAAAAAAGAATTAACCCATGTCAAAGTGAATAGAGACAAGTGTTATTAATAAGTTTAGACGCTTTTGCGAAAATGTCGACGATGCTTTATGAAGAAAATCAGAGGATTAGAAAACCTCACTGGAAGCGTTAATGGTCAATTCGATTAGATTTCATCATGCGCTTGGATATTGGCAATTCCAAGAGAAAAATCTCCAAACGCAAACGAACAAGAGAAAGAAAAAGGGAAACATTAGAAAAACAGTGAAAACAAATTCGTGGCAGTGACCTTATGAGTTTGGAGAAACTTGCGCGATACCGCTCACTATGAAGGTATTTTATAGTGCGTCAACAGTGAGCTGCATAATAGTATTGAATGTTCTCGGCTACTTTACATAGATCGTACATAAGCGGAAAACTAGCATCGATCAACCAAGTACTTTAAGTGAGTGAGAAAATCTCAAGATTGTGTATGTATTCTTAAATGAATTTACTATTTCGCATTGAGATTTAATTTTAGTGAACGTTGCAACTTTTTTCCCAAAAATTCTCTTGTTTAACATTCAATTTGGTGAAAACTGTGATAAGTTCTAGCCCACTATAATGGTTAGTAATATACAACATCTCATCAATATGTTGAAAAACGTCCTGGCTTAGGGTGCAAGGATTTCGCAAAAATAGCTAGTGGAGCATATTGAACGAGATAGTGTATTGTAGATGCATACAACGATAAACAGAAGCACATTTTGGAACAGACTCCCGTCGAACTGTCTGAACGGTATGGGTTTGTGATACTTAATATTTTGCGAAGTGAGGCCGGTGAAACATTCTCACTGGCTGTTCCGTTTTCAAACCTGAATAGCCTGTAGCTCACGTTGATTCAATTTAAAGTCAGAAAGTTTCGTAGTTTAGAGGAAAAAAGAATGAACCTATTTTAGAGTGTATGTCGACAAGTGTTCTGTATTAGGTCAGTCTTTTTGTGAGATAGCTAATCACAGTATCCCTGACAAATTTGCACATGGATAAACAAATGAGAATATATCAAAAACGTCTATTAGGAATTAGCTATTTCGAGTACTTTAAAGGTAAGTGGCCTTTAAATTTATACTCAAATGCACAAATGTCTGCCATGTTTTATTAAGAAAATTAGAGGACTGGGAAGCATCCTTGGAAGCGTTATTGGCCTATTCGATTAGTTCTGGTCATGCACTTGGATATTGGTTTGGTTAACTCAAGAGAAAAATCTCCAAACCATATTGTCTCTTTTGTTTGTCACAGCACATTGATCTTTGTGGATCGTATGTATAGCACAATGCCTGGAACGGAATGTATTCATGTGCAACACCGGCGAATCTTTAAGGAGTACCGTAAGCTGACGTTCAATGAAGAGTAGCGTAGTTTAGTGATTATTGCGATCACGGTTATCGTGTTTCGCTACATCATAACAATGTAATTGCGAATCATAAGAACACAATTTGATACTTTCATTCTCCTCCTTAAAAATATTCAAAAATGTTGTGCATCCAAATAATATTTTTAAAAAAATATTGATTCTCTAATTATTTGCATCCATGATATAAATATATATATATATATATATATATATATATATATATATTGATGTGATAGCATTTCTGACGTAATAACCGTTTCATTGCAGGTTTGTGCGGAAGGATTAGCGTATAGCACTATAAAAACAACCAAATAAATATAACGATTTCGCAGAAGGAATGTTTTGCAATCTACATGAAGCAGAATTTAAGTTGAAATGCATTTAAGAAATCAAGGTGAACTTACAAAATTTACCAGAAACCACGGGCATCTCTGTGAAAAGAAACATATTTTAAAATGATTTATTAAATATATATTCAAAAATATCACCGTAGGAACAATCAAGCACAATTCCCCGTTGAGTATGAACAGTATTAACAGTCTCAGTATTATCGAAATTGGAAGACAGTTTTATTGCAAAATTTAACATGCCAATTATATATTTCATACGCTTTTGTTTGAAATATTAAGTCCATTATGTTATGGTGATCACAAAATGTTCCTTTTAACAACCAAAGCTGCTTTCTGTTTGTTGGCCGTCATCGGGTTGATACACAAAGATCAGTTTTAGTGACCAAAGAAACATCGGTATAAGGTTCAACAAATGTATACTAGAGTAAACATTTGGAATAGGTTTCTACGACGAAACCTGAGGTTCATGGTATAGTTGACGTGAGAATGTTTCAGATAAAATGTAAAGAATTTAATGACGGAACAGATATTTCAAATATAGAACTTTAAACTATTTTGAATAACGCTAGTACAAGGATAATCGAGAGCTTTACGTCAGAAGCCTCCCCGGTTAATTGAGATATATGTACGTACTGTAATTGTATCTTTACTTCAAGCCTGGGCACAATAGGTGAGGAAGGATATTGAACCACTTGACAGATGCTTCATCGTTGGACTAAGTTTGTCTCCTGTTAAAACATTCGACATTCCAAGTGCCAATGCCACACTAAATCGACACGATTTCATCTAACGTGGAATACGAATTGACTTTACGATTGCATTTAAAAATTTTGAACACCGAAAAAACCTGCTCTTAAATAATTTTCTTCCATTCACGATGTGACACGTGAACGACAGACATTTCAAAGTTACGGGATTGCTTGATGCATATTTTCTGCAAGGAAGACCAGTGAAGGGTCATTCGCATTGGTATGACTAATGCTACACATTTTAAAATAAATTGCTGAAATTACAAGCTTGCGTGTTTGCAGTGAACGAATTACCATTTATAGCATACAACTCGAACTTTATCACAATTCAAACAAAATCATAATAATAAGAAAAATCAGGGTTAGATGGTTAGAAATTATGGAAAACTTATCAGCCAGATAATGATAATAATGTTTATTGCTTGCGAAACATAGGTCAGCGAATCAAGCCTCGTTTTCATTCATCTCGCCAAGACTTGCTGACCGATGAACTCCTCATACCCTCGGTTGTCACAGTCAATATTGGCCTGGATGTCATACATTAAAATAACGATATTCCTCTTTGGTCTTCATTGTATGCAGGTTAACAGTAACATTTCTCCTTCTCCTAACACATCACTTTCGTTCGTTGCGGCGTAGTTTGGATTATGTCTACGCTGTCTCTCTTATTCGATGTATAGAAGGAGGCTGTATTGAATTATGCCGAAATGGAACGAAATAAAGCCACTACTTGAATACATGCGGCATCTTTCTGCTCGTGACACGAATACAACACAAGCTGAACCAAAGTGAGACGCATCTGCCCGAAAAAATTCGGTCTTGACTCGCTGCCTGTGAAGCTAGTATTCCTCATCAATGTGGTCACATTCAATTTCCTTCATGTTTTATACATGGTCGGGACCTTCCGCGTAGCGATGTGTTTGGTTCGTTCTAGTGGAGATCATGGTAATCGGTCTGACGGCTTTTAGAAGATTCTGGCATTCACCGTCCGATATCATACACCTTCCAGCTGAAATTCATATTCTCTGAGGTCTGTGTTGTCTGTTAGTATTATTATTGACGTTTATGTTTCTAGAATATTTTCACAGGTTGTGGTGGATAGCCTCACGTCTGACTCCCTTCCATTCAAAGAAGGGCATGAGACCGTCATCGGCGGACTTGAAGCGATATCAGCTAGACAAACGTCCTGCAGAATCTACTGCAGTGTATCATAACTAGCTCTGATCACCACCTTCGCGAACATAACAAAAATATGGTTACAGCCATGTGCAACTTAAAACGGTTTTGAAACACATCTTAAAGTACAACTTAGCTTCGCGTTATAAGCTCGCGTGATACAACCGCTTAAGATGGATAACAATGACTAGAGCGTCGTTTCAGCTGATCACAACTTGTGGTGATTCAGCTCAACATTCGAGATGTATGTTAATATAGATTTGGCTGGATTCTATATGACCCTTACGTAGGGTTTACGTTTCGTATGGATAAAGCAGAGCAAGTTATTCATTTGCATGCTTTTAAGTCACACACACCCCACGACCGGTTTCGTGATGTTTGCACTCATCAGGTAGGAACAGTAAGATCTGGATCCGCATGCGCTTTAAACAGTGGTGGAATACTAAACTAGGAGAGCTTGTATGCCACTGTTTGATAAGGCTGGTACGACCAACCTTCCCAATCACATGTGTCCAACACATGTTACATGGGGATAAACTCAAAACCATGTAATAAAGTATTCATTTGCATACTTTTCCGTCACACACCCCACGGCTGCTCTCGTGGTGTTTGCACTCATCAGGTAGGGACAGTAAGATCAGTATCCACATGCGCTTGAAACACATCTAGACGTATAATTAAGCTTTGCTTTATTAGGTCGGGTGAAACAGAGGCTTAAGATGGATAACGTTGATATGAGCGCCGTTTTAGCTGTTCACAACTTGTAATGATTCAACCCAACATTTGGGATATGTTAATTTAGATTTGGCGTCAATGAAAGCTCTGTAAAACGTTCTGTGGTCAAATGTAATTAATAGATGACATCTCCGTGCATGCAATGGTGTTACCTTAAGTTTAATATTCTACTAAGACATCGTTCGTGAAATATTGGGTGGAGTCAATATGAACTTTACGCAGGGTTCACGTTTCGTATCAATAAATCAATGCTTCACAGTGAAGAAAATTGTAATTGGAGGTATCAAAGTGAATTTTCAATGTATTCAGAATGACAGATGGTTTGTTTAGTATACATTGTAGGTCGGTTTGGAAATGAAAATTAAGAACTAATTCATTTGAATTTTTCCAATGAGTGAACGCACAAATTTTGGAATGTGAGCTTCAAATTGTTCGTGGTTTCCGCATTTTAAATTCCTATTTGCTTAAAATGTAAGTTATAATTAGATCCAAAAAATAATCAAAAACTTGTGCACACTGTACATACTGTTTAATCTATGTTCTTATATTGTTTATACACTTAAATTTCAACTTTTACCATCCTGTTGTTGTTAAGCTTGTTGCTTTCTAGACCATTGAAAACCTTGAATAACCTTGAATGACCTTGAACGTAGGACATATCTCATCACATTTATTCCAAAAATTATCGAACTGCATAACCCTTGTTCATCAAAATATAATTTCTAATATTTGGTGCACTAAATAACATTAAAAAGGTGATTGTGTTAACTAAACGAAATTAAATGTTTGCGTAAAATTGAAAAAACATCTCACTGGTTTCACGATTGGATAGGGGATAGCGAACGGAATAGATGCATCCATTGAGCCCAGTATGTAAAATCTTTGTGATTTCAAGAATACACGACTGAGCATAATGCGGTCCGCATGGTATTATTCTTGAGTCTTTGGAGTCGATGTATAGAAAAAAATTTCATCAGGTCTTCGCAGCTCTTTCATTCAAGAATTTTCGTAGGATCTTGTACAATGACGCAATAAATTAGATTCGACCGAAAAATGTGAAATAACAGATGGTTTATGTGTTTGCCTAATACAAGTCATTTCTTTATGTTTTATTTGCTGCTTCAGCAAGATTGTATAGTTTTGTATAGTGATTTTCCCTCGTGCAATAACACTTGAATGTAGTCGCAGGGGTGTACACACATTTCTGCCACATATAGAATCTCCTATATGTTTCCCATCTTAAAATAAGATTAAAAAATATATTGGACACCAGGGTTTTAATATTGCCTCACCAAGAGGCATAATATGGGTCTCTTTTGTTTGTCCCAACACATTGATCTTTGTGGCTCGTATGAATTGCACAATGCCTGGAACGGAATGTATTCATGTTTAACACATGCGAATCTTTAATGAGGACAATAAGCTGACGTTGAATAGAGTGTATTTCCAAGTATTGTGTTGCTTCTATCCCCATCCTTTGCACACCACTACCGGTTCAAGGCTGTTTGCTATCGTCAGCTAGGAACAGTAAGATCAGGTTCAGTGAACCTTGAATGTGTATTGTAGTTCAGTGAATATTTCGATCACAGTCATCGTGTTTCGCCTCATCATAAACATGGAATTGCTAATCCCATGAACAAAATTTGGTACCTTCAATCTCCTCCAAAAAGTTAATTCGGAAAATTATGCATTCAAATATAAATTTTGAAACATTTTTATTCTCTAATTAATTGTATCCATGATATACAAGGACATATCAAATTAATGTGATAGCACCCCTGACATGATAACCGATTTATTGCATTTTTGTGTGTAGGGATTAGCGTGCAACACTATGACAACAGCAAACAAACTAGCGGTATAGAACGATTTCGCATGAAGAATGGTGTGAAATGTAGATCGAGCTAAATTTAAATTGTGAAGCATTTATTCAATCAAAGAAAACTTACGAACTTTACCAGAATCCAAGGCCTTAGCTTCGAAAAACATATTTTAAACACGATTTATTAAAGATACACTGAAATAATACCAACGTAGGAACAGTCAAACAAATCTCTCTGTTTCGTATGAATAGTATTACCAGTGTCAGTATTATCGAAATCTAAAAACAATTTGATTGCAAAATATACCGTGTCATTCCGTTCGTTTGTATTTCAATTATAGCGGTCATTAGATTGTAGTGCTCACAAATTATTCCTTTTTAACACCACAACCGCTTTCAGTTTGTTTGTCGACATCGGGTTGATGCACCAAAATCAGTTTCATTGAGCAATAAAACAGCGGTGAAGTGTTCAACAAAGCTATACAGTGGAATCCGGGTACAACGAATCTCTGGGGGGAGAGTAAAATGTTCGTTACAAATCAGGATTCGTTGTAAGTAAAACGCATTTCCAGACATGTGATTTTGCCGCCGTTTTTCTGTACACGTGTAAACACGTGAATAATGTTCCACCTTTGCGTGTTTCTGCATACGTGTAATCCATTTGATGATTAGATGATGCCACAGCAGACATATCTTAACATTAAATCCAAGTTCATGTTATTAATAGTAAATTCATTCTGAAAGGAATTAGTAAAAACATCTTGCACACACGCTGACAGTCCAATTTCACGCTTTCATGAAGTAGCCAGCGATGCTATTTGTTTAAGTTTTGATTTCGCCACCGTTTCGATATCTCTCCCCACAGATTCAAGTTCTCTTTATACGTCTCTTACTTTTATCCTGAAAATATCCTGCAGAGATCGAGAGCACTCCTGGGATCTTTCACAGACGAATCTATCAGTCACTGAGAATCCACGTGATTTTCTTTTGCGTGCGTGCGAGTCAGTTAGCACACTGTATGATAGGCTGCATTTGTCTCGCCAAGCTGTGTGTCAGTTCTATTCTTATCACAGTGAGAGCCACTCTTGAAAGCGCGTTGTGTGTTAAAGGCAAAACAAAGCGACTTATTTGTATGCATCAACTTTATTGAACAAACATAGCTGTCTGGAACGTGTACAGTGTTCGTAAAAGGCGAGATTCGTAACGAAGAGATTCGTTGTACGAATGTTTTAAATAGGCTTAAAAAAAGAAATTTATTTAATGGTGTGTTCGTTCAACCCGATAATTAGTTGTAAACAAGTTCGTTGTAGGAGGGTTCCACTGTACTTATGTAAACATTTGAATTAGTTTTCCAACGAAGAAACATGAGTTTCACGTTCTAGTTGACTTGAGGAAAGTTCAGATAAGATGTAAAGAATTGAACAAATGAGCAGATATTTCAAATATAGCACTTTAATACAATTGTTGATATACGCTTCTACGATCGTCATTTTAATCACAGACAGTTGATGTTTAATTTACTACTGCGGAATGCAAAATGTGGTGGGTTTGAAAATCTTTGCACCACACGAATTAGATTTTCACGCAAGATCTCGTCTGGACGACCGCGAAAAAGATCAAGGTGTCTGGGTGTCAAATAACCTTAAACCCGGACATCATTTTCAAACATTATATAAAAAATTCTACCTTAATTAAGATCTGCATAAGAATATTTTCAGGTGATTTATACCAGAAACTACCTTGGTTGAATGAAACATATGTAGGTGTTGTTATTCAATATATACTCTAAGCCTGGGCACAATATATGAGGAAAGATATTGAACCACTTGACAAGGATTTATCATTGTGGAATAAGTTAGTCTTCTGTTAAAAAATCGCCATCCCAATTGCCAATGCCAAATAAAACGACATGAGTTTACCCAACGACAAATACGAAGTCGTTTAAGCTGTCCTTTAAAATTTTGCACACCGAAATCATGCCCTCAAACAATTACTGAAGCCCACTCGAACACGCAACGAGTGAAAGTCAATAATCATTCAACATTCTCGATTACATTTTCGTCGAATTATTTTCTCGCTGAGACTTTGTTTCACGAGCACAAAGTTTAATGACACTAATAATCAGTAGAAGTTTTAGTTCCCAAGCTCGATGAATTCATGATAAACACTGCTCTACGTTATTGTCCTCATATATTCTTGGAGGATTATATATTTCTTCACAATGTAAACCTCGTCACAAATTTGTTTTTTGTCAGTTTATTGTTTTTTCCACTGCAACATTTCTGATTTCCAAGTTCACAGTTCTTAGTTCTGATGTGACAGCAACTATTTGAATGGAATTTAATAGGCATGTTGATAAATCAACTAACATGGATGCCAATTATATCCGTTAGATCTCTCAATATCACGTTGTAGGTCGAATTGATTTTGTAGAATATTTAAAATGCAGTTCTGTTGAACCGGCTGACCTTTTAATGACGATAACATAAAAACTTGTTTGCATGGATTCCTTTCCGGTACCAAGGTTTCTTGAATCGAATGTAGCATCAGATCCGTATTTGCGAACGGCTTTTCTTTGATCTACAATGCGGCATTGAGGAGCCGTTCTGAATGATGACGGTCAATGCGATGCATGTGATCAGTACACATTGTTAGGTGTGACTCAACAGTGCTAGAAGCCGCACATATCACCTGAATAAACAAATGATATATTTCGTGAATGGTATTGTATCTGATTTGGAAATGGTTGGATCCGATTGAAATTTCGATACTTTTAATCCCATCGACTTAATAGTTCAAGAAAAAAGTATATTCTAATTGCTAATAACCAGTTTTCATGTTGTACAAACATAAATCACGAATTGCATAAATCATTTGTGAAAACAGGGCAATATTTTAACAAGCATATTGGAATCGATCAACAATATATAAATCCAGAATGTCTGTTAACAACAAAAAATGGATCGGATCAATATCGAGCAACCGTGATATAAAATTGTTTATTATGAGTGAATGATAGCTAGCGTAGTATCAGATCTTGACGCGTAGGTCCGGTGCCTAAGTTATTCTGAATATGCACCACACGCATCGTTAAGACGAAGATAGTGAACAGCTGAACTGCTTGTACACACATACTCAAGCTTTTGTTTTGTATTAAACAACATTGAAATTCACATGCACAGGGCTACCAAAACTTGGTTCTCGATCATTTTTCAATTAAAAATGCACGAATTTCATGGCAAGGTACCACAATAAATTTTGCCTCAAAAACATCAGAAATTCTCCTGCACTTCCAAAACTTGGTTCTCAATCATTTACAGTTACGGGCATTGTAGGCGAGGTATCACATTACATGTTTTCTTAAGAAAACAACTGAGATTTTAAATTTCGAACAAGTTGTTTCTTAATAAGAAGATGCTTCTGGATAAAGCTTGTCTGACTAATAATTTACCTCAGTAAACCTGATTTCAAATTTGTCCTAATGAATATTTACCCGCACAACTTTCAGCTGTCGGAAGTGTAAAATTTTGTTCAACAACGCAAATACAACAGTATAAATCGTAATATAAAATAACGTTTGAAATGAACACTTTTTACTTCGAATTCGTTATGAGACGACAAACGTAAATTTTCGCAAAAGCTCGTTGGATCCCTAAAGACAGCTTATCCTCGTATGTCTGACAAATAATGGCGAGATTAACATCCAGTTTGAATGCTAGAAATATGAGCAACAACAAAATCTAATAGATAATTGTGTATAAAAAAAACATATAGGACACATCCACAACTTGAAAAAAACCTGCTCTTAATTTTGCAATCATCAACTTAAAAAAATAAAACAATTAAAGCAATCGGATTTTATGTTTGCGAATGATAAAACTGAGAACGTGGTGAATCTAGGTGGTGTTTTACGATAATATATTGAGGTACACACCACGATATTACGATATCAGTCACTTCATCCTTCTTTTGCGCTTTTAACCGATAAACGATATGCGCACGTTTCATATTTAAACAAAGATTAATTGAAATCATGAAATCAACCAGTATTTCCGAAAAGATTCTTAAAATAATAATGCACACGACAGACATCGATAATAACACGTCAATATAGATATATATATATATATATATATATATATATATATATATATATATAAAGTTGAAACTAGGATATGTAATTTCGCAATCTGGTCACTGCATCTTGGAATATCGTTCCTATCATTTTTTGCAGCTGGTAAGCGGTCCGTGATATAATCAGATGTGTGTGAAAACATTTACAACTCATGTTCCTGTAATGATTGTATGCTCACTATTTTGCAGTACGTGCTATATTTTTTTAGAATTCTTCACCTCAACATGCATTGCGATGATTGAAGCAAAATTTGATTTACATTTGCAAACGAAAATCATTTGTGATCCACAATATGAGTATAATCTACGTTTTATTCATTATTGTTGTTGACATTTTCATTTAAACGATGACCCTTTGGCGTTGTAATCTGTTGGTTTCTTTACAAATTATTACTTGGATACTCTTATTCCTAAATACTTGAAGATTTCAAGATAACCAGAATGCGATTTTCTCTGGAATGTTGAAATTCTAAGGCGAAATATTGTTGACCAATACGAATATCTTTTGGAGCTGAGGCTCATCCTTTTATACATATGCACATGTAATGATTCAGTGATTGTGAATTTGGGACGCTCATAAACAAACAACGCCCTTTTTCATATGAGTTATTTGGATTACATTAGAGAAGCGATATATGATTTATTCAAGCTCAATGGCACAATATCCACATGCTGGTATTATTTTCAAGGTCTTATTTTTTACTTACAAACCACATTCTCTGCAGGTGAAACAGAACATTTGATATGAAAATAACCGTAAAAAACTTATCGCAGTTATAGATTGACTCTCACCGTTGTGTTGCTTGATACTTGTTTCATGAATGTTACTAATCATTCGGACGGTAGAATCATTCAGCTCACGGATGAATTCAATCGCCCGTATCCAATCCGGTTCTAGCTTCGTTGATTGAAAATTCCTCTTTACCGTGATTGTGTATCAAAATGATTCCGAACGCCTAGTATTAATTCTCCGGATATGCACAGATTCATTCGCGAAACGATTCATATCCTTCAGTGAATATTTACGACAAATATGTCTAGCGGTAAGTACGATTATATATAATTAATCTATGAAACTAAATCCAATATGGTACAATGATGTTTTTATTGCGTCCTAAATACGTGTCAACTTAACTTGTAACTTTAGTCAGATTTGATTGCAACATGTTTATCTGAATCTAATAGACTTAATTAATTAATTGGGTGGAATATATTATCTGATATCCAATCGTTAACAATAAACGTTGAAAGCTACATTTTGGGTGTGTTTCCTACAACTAGTCAACATTTTCTAAACACGATGTCGATAAACTATGTGATATGAACAACTTCATTTTCCAAGTTTCGATGAGATAACAACGTTTCCGATATAGCGCCAAATATGTTGATCTTCAGAATTAGAGTTAATTGCACACAGCAAACATATTGCGTAGATGCTAGCGCTGTTTTTGTTATTTATATTTGAAAATGTATTGAAAGAGGGAATCTTATTCTTAATTTGCACTCCTTGAAAAATCTATTGAACCAGGATGTAGATTTTCCGATTAATGTTGTTGATTGTTAAACATTTCATAAATCAATTATCAGATTACATTTCGAGAACACCAGTGAACAAACCGAAATATATTAATTAATTTTACTGTTCCAAACAACATGAATATTGATTTACCCGTTCTTCAGCTGCTGAAATTTCTTGACCTCTCAAAACAAACATAATTTCTGGAATATATGAATGGTGTTATAATTATCCTTTTCGAAGCATGCGGTACGAAAATTCGGGAGGTATCAATTAGCAAACAGATGCATTCGTAGTATTTCACAAATTAACGCAAAATAAGACTTTATTTACTCCATGATAATTGCAAATGAAATGTTGGGTGAATATAACACCAAATTACACGTGAGGTACTGCACACAAAGCTCTGTGACGCTGAGTTACATTCAAGCAAGTTAGGTTAAACACAATTTTTACCAAAAAGTATCCAACAGTGATGAGAGCGAACAGCATTAAACGGTTAAGAGGTTTGTTGTGGAAACGCGTTCGAATGAGCAAAATGTATTACCATTTCATGTTTCGAATAATCTTTTTTTATTCGCCCACACGAACACAAAATGCAGTTGATGCACCCTCCGTTTTCATGATGAATGAGAGACTGATTCGATTTCAAGTGCTCAACGCTTGGAGTTTAATAATGTATTCACTTTGTCATATCCCTCGCACAAATATGAAATACTGAGTGCACGTTGAATAACTATCGGGGTTCAGGAAATTGAAGTGTACATAATATCAAATTAAATGAGTAGAAACTGGTATTGGTGTGTCGAGAGCAGATTTATACAAATATCGTAACTTGCAATTAAATTGTGCTTTTGCATTATATCTGAAGTATCTGAATATATATCAATAGGTTAACATTTATTAAACAATATTGTGAACAACATACCAATGTTGGATGAATTTGATCCTTTAACATAAACTCAAAATAATTTGTTTTGTAAGTTTGAATATGCTACAGTTGGATGCAAACAAACGAAGAGAGAAGAAATAGAGCTAGAATTCGCGACATAAAGGAATATAACCAAAGAAATGTGTTGCTCACATTCCCTGCTCTTACACACCACTACTACTTACTGACTGTTTGCCGTCATCAGGTGGAGACAGTAGGATCAGGTTTAGTGCGCGGTGTATGAGCAATTTAGTCATCAATGAGCGCCTTGGGTGCTTGACCACTTTGTGATTCTGTGTTTGAACATCGTGGTTCGTTTTACAAACACTATAAAACAGTGGCATAAACGATGAAGAAGTATAAATTTCAAAAATCATTGTAGAAGTGTAATACAACCAAGATTCTATTACAATTAACCATATGAGAAAATTGTTCGATTTTCAAAATTTCGCGAGAAAATACCCAACTTTGCTTGCACATGACGTAGGTTCCAGTAAGATGACACATCTGGTGTTTATTTTACATATCGGTTACGTAGCGTACTCACATCGAATAACGTTTATGGGCTGGGATATTCGATCGATCTCCTGGCCTCATTCGATCGATGTCAACCATGAATGTACATCTCAATCGCAATGCATTTCTATATTTTACAGCTTTCGTAATTACTAAACAATCCGATTCGGGTGGAACAATCCCTCTCGCAGAGCATGAAACAATAGTCAGAACTCGGTTTGAGGCGTCAGTCGCACGCTGGCGGCGTGATATGCGTTCAGCAGCCAAGAGCTGTATCTAAAACACCCAAACTCGCAGACGTCGCCTCAAACAATGCCTGCAATGTGAGCGGTCAAGAGCATGTTCTTTCCAACTCGCAGGGTCAATGCCTAGAGCTTTCATATCTATTTTGCAAACGATTTGTTGTGCCGCAAGTGTGGTCTGCTCAATGGTCAGCTCCCTGATTTCAACTCACCATAGAGTAGATCTGTCGGAATACGATCTGTTTCCATTCTGTAGACAGAACCAAGCCACCGCATTTGGCGTTGTCACAATAGGGCGAACATGTTTTGTAGACCAGCTTTTGAAAGCACTTCAGCATTAGTCACTCTGTCCATCCACGATTTATTCAAGATACGACGGATGCTTGTTGAAGGAAAGCATGCAGCTTCCGTTCTAGCTTGTGTGGGGGTCCAGGTTTCCCCACCGTCATTAAAGCAATTTTTGTACGCAACGCACTGTATACCATCAAATTGTGTCGTTACCGTCAAGCTGCGGTTACCCCAAACACGGACAGGTTCAATCATGACGAAATAAACAGCGGCTCTGCAATCCGAGTATCAATCTCCGTAGCTAGCGAAACTGAAAAACCGACACCCTCGGTCTGACGAAAGCTTCTGTGCTCAGAAGCGAAACGTCACCAAACACTCACTATAAACCGACATTGCCAAAACTTCCTTCTAATGTTTTGGACTCCCGATCATTGTCGAATGTGGTACAGCCGGTTTACACAGCATTCGATATCCTTGAACTCATCCGCTGCAAGCGGGACTTGACGACCTAAATCTAATCGACATCAGCACGATGAAGTCGTGTGCACAGAATGAAGAGAAAATCAACTGATTTTCAGATTTTCGCTAAAAGCCGAGATTTGCTGACCCTCACGTATGAGTAAAATCTCCAAGGGTCGAGTGCTGTTAGTTGGTTCTGACCTGTTATCTTCTCACCGAGCTCACGTGTAAACGAAACATGAGCTTGCTCTTTTCAGATTTTGTGATTTTCGCTCTATCAAATTTCGCAATATTTTGTGAGATATTTCAAATGTGAAATCACATATCAGCAATTGAAATCTGCTTATGCTCTTTGCTATTGCAAAGTTATGAAGTCATCTGTTTCCAAAATTAAAGTATATGAGATTGGAATAAAACTAACTGATGCCCATAAAAATTAAACCAAATATCTGGAAAAATAAACGTTCAATTTTTATAAAACATTTTACATAATCTAATATGCTGCTCGAAAAAAACCGTCGTTCGCGAGATTTCGTAAATAAACAACCTATCGTAACCAAATATACATTTGGTTGGACTTGACCTGATGTCGTTACATTTTAATATGAACGATAGAAAGCACCGCATTATAGAAATACATTACCAGGTGAGAAAAATTACAAGAACAATAGTGGAAAAATTGAGAGAATTTTAATGTTCTGCCAAATGTAAACCGAGAAATTACGCCAAACATAGCGCATCCCATCATATCACACAATAACAAATTGATTTAAAAAGATGATAGGTACTACGATTAGGTAATTTTTAATTTCGTTGATCAGGTAAATAACATATGATTCATACCAAATAAATTTATTTTACGTAATGAATACTTCGTTAATATCTTATATGGCAAATGCGGGGCACGAATCCTAAGAATTGGATACATATTCAGTCGTTTCCGTGTGTCCCAACATAGTATCACAATGCTAACTAGTGAACTTATGCTTGACTAGCAACTTTATTTATATGCTAAATAATAGTAATCACCTTTCATCGATATATACAACCTATGCTCTCTATTAACCGTTGGTTATATATATTTGTTGATTTGATCCATAAACTGTGTTTGTTATGCTCAGTGAAACTTAACTCGCTTAGCTACCTGGTGCTAGCGAGGGGTTGAATTTTGCAGATGTGAATCGATGATATTTTCACTAAAATTCAAAGGAAAGCTGATAATGCTCTTTGATTTTGTCAGGTTATAAACTCATAAGATCCGAAAATTTACGTATATCAAATTTGAATAAACAAACTGGTGATAGACAAATAAATTTCGGCATTCAAATGTGGTTCAATTCCAATTAGTTTACTTATATCTACCCCTTCCGAATAAGGACTGCTCGTAATCTCGGATACCTTAATCTAGGTTTGAGTTATAATCAGGAAAGTCAAACAGATAGGGCCAGAAGAGAACGCAATTGTGTACAAAAAAATTGCGCGAAACTAGAAATGAAAGCTTTTGACCTTCAAAGTGCTACTCGTAGTGAATCACGCTATCAGCGCGCAAAACTAAAATAAATCAATTTAAAAAAAGAAACGACATTCTTTGAACATAGAAACAAAGAATGTATGTAATGATCTGAACTGAGAAGAAAAGGAATGTCATATAATATTATTCAAAAGAAAAGTTCATTCGTACAAATAACTAAAATCTTGCGATATAATTACTCAACAACTTTAAGTAGTCAGACATCAGTAAGCCAAAACAGCGATGACTGTATAAATTGATTGATCTTTACTGTACTGGAATCGTATTTAAATATCGGGTGTTTACCTTGTGTTCGCTTTATCTGGAGATTTCATTCAAGAATCGCAGTTGTTTCGTCACGAATTCGTCTTATAATATTTTAAGGAATCTTGCTTTTCAGGCACGTTTATATGCATCCTATAACCTTTGTGGTAATCCTGGAAAAATAATTGCAGGCATATTTTTCAACAATATCGAATTGCATTGTGAGCCTATTCTTCCGAAACTGATTTTCTTTTTCCCCATAGGGTGAAACTTATAAAAATTATATAGTGTTACTTCAACATTACTGAAAATGATCCGAATCGAATTCGAAAGTTAGTCATGGTTTTACAGAATAAATTATGTTTGACCAATCATGAAAGAGAGTATATGTTTGCATATGCTATGCTATGCTCAGTGTATGTTCATACCAACCTTGCACCTCCGTGCATACGTTGACTTTCCAAAATGAAAACACCTCTGTATTCTTTTATAGATACCAGATATTTTTATATACGGTTTATGTAATATATTTGCATTTTAGACCATTGAAACCTTACATTATCTTGAATTGCATTGTTCACCGTGAACTAAAAATTGCAAGAATTTGGTTGAATTAATCATAATAATAACACATTTACATTTTCTACGAATATTTAACTCTGTGCATTATTTGTACACTATTCGTTGTGATTATTTAATTCTAGCCTGAACACTTCTCTTATTATTCCTTTCCCGTCCATTGTACAAGTTCTCCAGGCCTGAACATCACTTTTCACGACATATCACGGTTCTGTAGCCTAACAATAGATGGAGAACATCAGTCAGCAGCAATACATTGCTCAGAGTAATATCATTTTCAGCCATCTGATTTGATACTCAATAAGGAAGAAACTTGGAAACGATTCTTTAAGGTACGGAATCAAGTCACGACTCTTGTAAGAGAAGATCGCATGCAATTCCAATGGACCTTGCTTAAGAGAATGTAAAAGCAGTTTAAGATTCTCTACAAGATATTAAATGAACGATCAAAGATCAAACCAGGTGTATTCTCTGTACTAACACCACATGGATTGACCCACACTGCCCAAGATACCGCCGACGCTTTAGCAACGTTTTACTCATTTGTCTTCAATCCCAAGCGTTGTATACCATATCAACTTTCATCAAGTTCACCACATTTCGAATTATTAAGTGAAATGACTATCAACGAATACATGGTTGGGCGGGAACTTTGTCGACTAAACGAAAAGAAATCCCCTGGCGCAGACAAAATTACCCCCGCCGTACTTCGCAGGTGTCGCGTTGCTTTGACTGCTCCTCTCACTCGCATATTCAATCTCAGCTTAAATGAAGGAAAAATACCACCGCAATGGAAAGCAGGGATGATAACTCCTATTTATAAAGGCGGTAGCCGTTCAGACACAGCAAACTATAGACCGGTAACGTTACTTCCGGTGATCTCCAAATTAATGGAACGCATTGTGACTGCGCGCATAAGAGAACATTTTGAAAACCAAAATATTTTGACCGCAGCACAACACGGTTTTCGAAGAGGTCGTTGCTGTTTATCTAACCTTCTTACAACGTTCGAGGATTGGACCAAGGCACTAGACGAAGGTGAGGCTGTACATGCTTGTTACATCGATATTTTAAAAGCTTACGATAGAGTCAACCATGACATCTTAATTAAAAAGCTCGAATCCTATGGAATGACGGGAATATTGCTGAATTGGATAAGGGACTATCTTACTGATAGCACGTCAAGTTTGCGTTGGCATCACCTTATCTAAAAATATAGACGTCACGAGTGGAGTTCCGCAGAGCTCGGTGCTTGAACTCTTCTATTCTTGGTGTATATGAACGATATAGTAGAGGATATTGGATGCAACTTGATGCTATTTGCCGATGATATTAAAATTTGGAAACGTGTCAGGTCTGTTAATGACTGTATGTCATGCAACGGGATCTAAGCATCTTATTTCGTTGGTCCCAGTTAAATGAGTTACCATTCAACTCTGCGAAATGTAAAATGCTGCAGCTTGGGAAATCTCTGCACCACACGTATCAGCTTGGCACGCAAGATCTCGTCTGGACCACAGCAAAAAAAAGATCTGGGTATCTGGGTTTTGTTCAACCTGAAGCCTGGACAGCATTCCCGGATGGTGTACAATGAAGCTTGCCGTATCTTGAGTCTTCTCAAAAGAATATTCCGGATTTTTACGCCCGAAACCCTACCCCGGGTAATTAACACGTATATACGTCATGTTATGGAATATTCCATCTAAGCCTGGACACCATGGCTGAGGAAGGATATCGAACTACTCGACTGGATTTATCATAGTGCTACAAAGTTGGTCTCCCGGTACAGAAATTTGCCTTTTACAGAGCGTATGTTACAACTATACCTACAAGATTTTACCCAACGGCGGATACATAGTGACCTTATGTTGACCTTCAAAATCCTGCATTCTGTGAACCATCCCCTTAAACACTTGCTAAAGCCCAATGACCTTACTAGAACACGAACACATTCAAAGGCTTAAAGCATTCCGCATTCTCGATTGGATATACGTCGTAATTTTTTCTTGGTAAGAATTTGTTTCACTTGGAACTATTTGCCTGAAGAAATCACACGATCAGAATCTGTTGAGGTTTTCGCTTCCAAAATCGATGAGTTCATGACAAACCATGCGGTATGCGAATGTCCCTATTGATTTTCGAGATATTTTATAATTTTATATATTTGTTTATGTTCCATATACCTTGTCATCCTATGGTTATTGTTAAGCTTAATGCTTTTTCTACCATACAATTTTCTGAGTTCTGAGTTCTGAGTTCTGAAACAAATCTACCGTAACAAATATTCCTGATAAAATAATACAAAGTAAAATGCATGATAAAATACGATAGCCTAATGCATTCGTTGGGTGTAAGTAATGGGGTTGTGAGCACCGCAATATATTGGTCGTTCACAAGCGCATTGACTGTTCGACCATGTATCACGTTGTGATTATTTATTTGAACATCGTGTTCTTTGTTACATCCCTAGTCAACAGTGACATACATCTATAACTTTGTTTCTAACTTCACCCCTGTTTCAAGTCTAAGTGATCCTGATTTTACTGTCTCCAACTGACCACCGCAAACAGCCAGAAGCCGGTAGTGGTGAGTAAGTGAGGTGATGTAAGTACCATACTCTGTTGCTCGTTTATTCGCGCTTGGCCAGAAACCACTTTGTGGCTCTTTATTTGAACATTGTACGTACCATATTCAAAATGAATTAATCTTCTTCAGAATGGCCGTTTTCATTGTTTTGAATGTTGTTTTGACAAAATATGGTGGTGAGTGCGTCCTTTCTCGCTGAATTTTACCTGACTCAATTTATCGATTCGAGGTTGCTTTTGAAATCAACAAAATAAAATGATATTTTTTTAATTTCAATTTTTTTATAATAAATCCAGAGCACTAGAGCAGGCTACGCAGCCAATAAGTAAAAGGAACCCTGTGATAAACCAGCTAACAGAAAAGTTAAGTAAAGTATCCAAATTTATTACATTTATATAAATGTCTGGCGTTTATATTTTTTTAAGATCCGACTCTTTTGGATATAACTTTCATAATTTTCATTTGATCATTGTGATTTTGTATATTTATCTGAAAGTTAACTATAACAGATCTACTTATACAAAAATGATCTATCTACGACTTGACGTTCTTGATTTGAAACACAAGTGGTCTTTGTGATGTTCCCACGTTTATCGAATCTCTTTTGTGTTTCTGTCGTTAGATCAAACCATGGGTGTTCTCAACTGTAAGTAACGGCTCACAGAAATAAACTTGTAGATGGGGTATACCATTATCAAATCGCACATTTGCATGCAGATCCATCGCAAACTACACATAAACAGTTTCGTGATGTTTGCACTCATCAGATAGGGACTATAAGATCAGGATCGGCATGCGTTTAAAACAGTGGAAGAATGGTAAAGCAGTTGCGCTTGTACACCACTGTTGGATAAGAGTGGTACGAACAGCTTGTTCCATCACATGTGAACAAACACATGTAGATAGTTGTTTAAATCATTAATCGTGAACAAAAAATCACATTAGTATTCATTTCCATCACACACTACGACCGGTTTCCTACTGTGTGCACTCATCATATAGGAACAGTAAAAGCAGGATCCGCTTACGCTTGTTTTGGTGTTGTAATTGTTTGACATAATTGCATCCTATAAATGATTGGTTTTCCGCAAATACAATATGTAATCTATTTATATGGAGTGAAGTGTTGTTTTGTTGCAAAACATGTTTCAATACTGGTTCTTTGCGTGTTGGAAATCGTTCAATATATGTTTTTGGGGTTTTAAACATTTGGTTTGTCGTGCATTATCTGTTGCTTGTGGGAAGCCGTGTGCTCAAATCACTAAGGATACAACGTTTTTTGCTTAGTTCGTAATGTTAATTCACCTCATACATAATAGATGATGTGTTTAGTGTTCAACAGGGTTCAACAGTACCTTACTCGTCCAAATCCATGAAAATATTCTTCCAATAAGTATCGTTTCAACTGGCTATCAATTTTGAACCTTCCAAAATAGGAAAAAATCGGTGTTATATAAAAGAAATTGAGACGATGGTTGTTTCTGTGCATGTTTTCACACCTGTTAAGCAATTGAACTCAATTTAGAACCAGCTAATTTTAATTTTGTCCATCCAGATTCATGGGTATCGTAAATGTTGGAGTAGAGATCGATGCATCAAAATTGAAATTTAAACTGTCAATTGTGATTATGTTTATCTATGTAAATGCTTTCATCTTCAATCTTTTAATTGCTAAAGACTATTTTTGTAATTATTCTTCAATATATCTATTTTGGTACGCGCGAACATTCAAAACATTACAGCAGCAAATACTTTTGAACCCGGTGTATTATTCCACCAAATGTTTACACAGACCTGAATTCATCTTGCAAAACAGAGATCTGATTGTCTTCTTGCGATTAAATTTGACCATTTGCTGAGTGATTCTACCGTCAGAAACATCGACATCTTACATGAAACAAGCATCACTGCCTAACATGTTGTCAATCCATAACTACATTAAACATTTAAATTTCAAATGGTTATTTTTTTGAAAGTAGTATGGTGCGTAATGAATGAGTTATCCAGCTCCTTTCCTGCACGCGTGGTCCAGTGCGGTCCAGCGTAACTACTTCTACTGACAGGATGAGGCGCTGACAGACTCCTCGAAAACATTTTTTTTTGCGAAGGCGGAGATCTTAAGTCCACGAAGGCTGTATATTTGGGGGAAGGATAATCCTTGTCTCAAACCTCCACTACCTTGTGGCTATATCCAATCATGAGAATTGCTTGAGTAGTCAACCTCGATCAAAAATCGGGAGACGGAGTCCATTTAGGCAGTCTGAATTTGTATTCAACTTCGTTCCGGCAAGGTAAGCGCCAACAACTTTGTACAAACGTACCAGCTTGGCTGTTCATTTGGTACCAGTGGGTTTGTGGACAGTCAGCACTTGCTAAATTGACAAGAGCTATCTCTCCATATTGAAGTGCCCCGACGTACATAGTTTGAGTGAACTTAAAATCGGCTTTGCTCAATATTGTTTTTACATATTTTAGTTTTTTTCATTCAACATTGATTCTTAATGTTTTCGAAAAGTTTTAAATTGTTTCTATGTAAAGGAAAGATCATCGGATGGAAAATTGAAAATCAAAATTTCAAAAAAATCGTGCAATTCCATCAACTTACATTGAAACGCTTGATGCCGCTGTAGACGAGAACGTATTTGAATGTGACTGGCGATCATAAATTTCCTTATAATCATCAATGTTTCACTCATATGAATTATTCGCAATCAAATATTTGTGTGGTTAGATTGAATTGATTCGCAGAAAAATTAAGTAAACGAATGAAGAATATGTTTTTCTTATTCTTCTTTTTTAAATAAGCATAAACATTTTTGATAGTGCATAGCAATTTGGCGGCTAATGAAACGAGATGCAGATACCGCCTAAAAGCTATGGTTCGACTGGCAAAGTGCTCAGCCCATTGGATATTTCCGACGGTGTGTGATAGCTACATGCCTCGTTGGAAGATCACCTCCAGCCTAAAATTCGCCATGTTCTATCCAGAAAGATACCATCTTGTTACAATCAGCTATCCTCATTGGACGCACGTGGAATAAATATCAAGGGAAAAGCATACTATGTTTTCTGCACTAATGAAACAACAATCTAAGGCATACAAATCACCTTTAAAGCAGGGAACATGGAACGTCTGTTACATAAATCATGAATCTGGAATAATGAAGCTGTTAGAAAATCAACGATGATTAACAATGAGATAAATATCCTAATTGTTGACGTGGCAGCTCTCACATTGCTGATGATATCAGACACTGGCATGTTGACATAAACAGATTACGCGTTCTTTTGGAATAGAAGTGGCTTTGATCAGCGTCTACTGCATGGAATAAAGTTAGCTGTGCCAAATAGTTTTTTTAAAGTAGCAGAATCAAGCAGCATCGGAAGATAACGAATTTGCATTTTAAATCTGTAGTTTAATACTGTGACCATTACATGGTCAACGTTTATGCACCAACGCATTCTGCGACGTATGCCAAAAATGACGATATGTGTCAAAGCATCACAGCGGTACTTGAACCTGCCACTGAAAAACTGTATGTCGATAATGGGTGATTTCAATATAAAAAAATTGTACAAATCTCGAGTCTCGCCCAAACTATCTATTCAAGTTCGAATTAGGTAAAACAGCTAAAATGAACAACACCATTTGAAACCATGCACACAGTTTAGTTTTTGAGTCAGTGAGCAAATTTGCGCCACAAAGTCTGTGGAAAACCTGTTTGACCGAAACTTGGCATCAGGTTGATATTAGCTTCGTTGGGTGCTTAACAATTGAAGATTTTCGACTACTCAGACTAGCTAGAAATAATGTCCTACAGACTGCTATGCGGAGTGCAAATAACTATTCGACTGAAATTAGCCCCAGTATCCAAAATGCGCTGATAATTGTTATTTATACAGTATGACAGATTCGCTCAAAAGAGCCATTTTTGTACAAAAAACTCAAAACGACTCCCATTAAGCCAGTATCTGGTAACCCGTACGTTGTGTAAACTCATTATATAAAAATATGTGTCGGCAACTTATCTTTTCTCTAATCTGGGAGAAGCAGGACTTTAGCACATGATTTGGAAAATGATGAGCATTCGTTGAAAACGTTAATAATCATTTTTCACCCAGATACTTCTCCTAACATTATCGTTATTAATATAGCAATCGATTGAATGTTGCGTGATAATGCTGATGGTGACCACATACTATCACCCGAGCTCATCAGATACTGTATTGCAGCCTTATTACGGACACTTAACCGGTTACATTTTCAGTGTGGTTGGAGTAGTTTGTGCCACAAAAGTTGCGAGACACCAAGATCATTACGCTATTCAGTCGTGTGTGATTGAAGTTACTGCAACAATTACAGAACCATTTCTGTTCCAAATGTTTCGCCAACGTGTCATCGATGCGGCTACACGTTTAAGCAGATAGATTGTACTTCGAATCCTTATGTGGCTTCCTCAGGAGAAGATCTAACGGCGACAATCTTCAAAATTGAAGATTCAAGAATTTATGGTATAAAGAACGTTTAAATTTGCAACAACAACATAGAATAATCGTATAATCGTATAACCGAATAGAGCCATTTTTCTTCTTCTTAGCCTTCATAAGGAAAATATATACAAAAACCTTAGTCTATATGAAGAACGACATCTTTCGTATTTAGACAAAATGTATAACACACAGTCACGCAACCACCCTGATCCACTGCCTGTGTCAGTCTTATATTGTATCCAGTAAGTTAGTTGGGCAGAAACTAGACTTTTTTACGATTCATGTTGTGTTCGAGCAGCTAAATTTTTGCACAGAATTCGCTCCATAGCATTTGAGATCGTTCAAGATAGTTTAACAGCCAGTACAACAACCTCCCTCATAGACTTGTTTGAAGATTGGAAACCTGTGGTGCTTTGCATTTCAAAGTTAAACAATCAAACTTCAGTTTGTCAAAGGTAAAATTAATTTTACTGCAAACAACCAATTCGTTCGCAAAGAAGTTATAACTACTGCATAACGATTTGCAACAAGACTGATCCGATTTAAACGAGGGCATTCAACATTTCCAATGCCTATTAAATTGAAGTTTATTTAAGAATGGAAAGGAGATTTGGAAACAGAAAAACATGAATAATGGAATGATCTGAACTGAGAACAAAAGCGATTTCATTTAATTTCATCTAAAACAACAGTTCATTGAAAGAAATAAATGAAATGTTTGCGATGTGATTGTTGTTGTAGGCCTCCTTGCGTTAATATGGGCCATGGATATACATCAAAATCGCATGGATGTTCATGTTCTACAGCTTTTGCAATGACTAAACATTCCGATTCGGGAGGAACAGTCCCTTCCGCAGCGCTTGCAACGAAAGTCATAACTCGGTTGTGGTGCATCAGTTGCACTCCGGCGGCGTGATCTGCGTTCAGCAGCCATGAGCTGTATCCCATTCTCCCAGCTTGCAGACGACGCTTTAGACTATACCTGTAATGCGGGAGGTCAAAAGAAAGTTCTTCTCAACTCGCCGGGTCAATGCCAATAGCTTTCATATCTCTTTTGCAAACGTCTTTGTACAACACGTGCGGTCTGCAATGGTCGACTTCGTATTTGCAACTCACCATAAAGTAGATCTTTTGGAATACGAACATTTTTCGTACTGTAGACACGACGAAGCCACCGCAGGCGGTGCTGTCGCAATAGGGTGAACTTGCTCTGTAGACCAGCTTTTAAAATCACTTCAGCATTAGTCACTCTGTCCACCCGCTATATGTTTGAAATACGACGGATGCATCGTAGATGGAAAGCATTCAGCTTTTCGTTCGTGTCCGGGTGGTCCTGGTTTCACTGCCGTATAGTAGGCCATTTAATACTTGGAGCCGGATCTGAAAGTCATTAGCAAACAATTTGCCTACAACATTCAGAAAGGAGATTCCTCTGTAATGCGAATTGAAGTTCACGTCTACTCGCTACTTTATAAGTAGCTGAAGGGACTAAACTAATCCCCAACTGATCGAACGGTGTATTGCCGCGAGGGTTACCAAAACCACAGGATAGTTTGAAGTAGAAAACCATTCCGAAACGCTAAATCTCACCGGAAGCACAGGACCGGTTTCGAGGTTCTTGCCTCTCATCAGCTATGCGCATCCACTGGGCTCTTCGCGTTTCGAACTAGTATTTGTGTAGACGTATGGTGCAACGCGAATTGAAGTTCACGTCTAATCGCTACTTTATAAGTAGCTGAAGGGACTAAACTAAGCCCCAACTGATCGAACGGCGTATTGCTGCGAGGGTTATTACAACCCCAGGATAGTTTGAAGTAGCATACCATTCCGAAACGCTAAAATCTCACCGGAAGCACAGGACCGGTTTCAAAGTTTTTGCCCCTAATCAGCTATGCGCATCCGCTGGACTCTTCGCGTTTCGAACAAGTATTAGTGTAGCGGATGGCGCAATGCAAATCGAAGTTCACGTCTACTCGCTACTTTATGAGTAGCTGAAGTGACTAAACTAACCCCCAACTGATCGAACGGCGTATTGTTGCGAGAAGTATTACAACCCCAGGATAGTTCGAAGTAGAATACCATTCCGAAACGCTAAGATCTCACCGGTAGCACAGGATCGGTTTCGAGGTTTTTGCCTCTCATCAGGTATGCGTATCCGCTGGACTCTTCGCGTTTCGAACTAGTATTTGTGTAGACGTATGGTGCAATGCGAATTGAAGTTCACGTCTAATCGCTACTTTATTAGTAGCTGAAGGGACTAAACTAAGCCCCAACTGATCGAACGGCGTATTGCTGCGAGGGTTATTACAAACCCAGGATAGTTCGAATTACAATACTATTCCGAATCGCTAAAATCCCCCCTGGAGTCACAGGACCGGTTTCAAAGTTTTTTTCCTATCATCAGGTATGCGTATCCGCTGGACTCTTCGCGTTTCAAACTAGCATTTTTGTAGACGGAAATTCACGTATACTCGCTACTTTCAACGTAGCTGAAGGGACTAAACTAAGCCCCAACTGATCGAACGGCGTATTGCATCGAGGGTTATTACAACCCCATGATAGTTTGAAGTAGAATACCATTCCGAAACGCTAAAATCTCACCGGAAGCACAGGACCGGTTTCCAAGTTTTTGCCCCTAATCAGCTATGCGCATCCGCTGGACTCTTCGCGTTTCGAACAAGTATTTGTGTAGCGGATGGCGCAACGCAAATCGAAGTTCACGTCTACTCGCTACTTTATGAGTAGCTGAAGTGACTAAACTAACCCCCAACTGATCGAACGGCGTATTGTTGCGATAAGTATTACAACCCCAGGATAGTTCGAAGTAGAATACCATTCCGAAACGCTAAGATCTCACCGGTAGCACAGGACCGGTTTCGAGGTTTTTGCCTCTCATCAGTTATGCGTATCCGCTGGACTCTCCGCGTTTCGAACTAGTATTTTGTTTAGACGGATGGCGCAATGTGAACTGAAGTTCGCGTCTACTCGCTACTTTATAAGTAGCTGAAGGGACTAAACTAAGCCCCAACTGATCGAACGGCGTATTGCTGCGAGGGTTATTACAACCCCAGGATAGTTCGAAGTAGAATACTATTCCGAAACGCTAAAATCTCACCGGATGTACATGACCGGTTTCGAGGTTTTTGCCTATCATCGGCTATGCGTATCCACTTGACAATTCGCGATTCGAAATAGTATTTCTGTAGACAGATGGCTCAATGCGATTCGAGCTACTCGTCTACTCGCTACTTTATAAGTAGCTGAAGGGACCAAACTAAGCCCCAACTGATCGAACGGCGTATTGCTGCAAGGGTAATTACAACCCCAGGATAGTTTGAAGTAGAATACCATTTCGAAACGCTAAGATCTTTCCGGAAGCACAGGACCGTTTTCGATTCCTCTGTAATTGTTAGATTCACCTCTACTTTCTTCATTCCCAAATAGCGTGATGATCTTTGTGTCTCGCATCTTTTGTTGGACACACACCTCCTGCCAACACTGGATAAGCCAATGGTGAATAAGTTGTAATAATGCTGCCCTACAGTATTTGATGATCTCAGGTGGAATTCCGTCGTCACCAGGGGTTTTCTCATTTGCTAAGCGGTCGATTGCCATATTGGGCTAATCGAGATTAGGTGGAGTATAATTAATAGTTCGCAATCGCTCGACATTTTCAAGTTTATGCGGTAAAACCGTACTGTCCTAGAGTAGAGAGAGGAGAAGTGCTCTACTCATCTTTTCATCTGCTGATCTTCGTCCATCAACATACTTGATGGGAGCCGTTGTAAGATTATTTGGACCAATAACTCTCTTGATCGCATCTTACATAACGTGAAGATCTCTAGTTTGAGCAGCTTTTTGGATAGTAAGGCTAATTCATGTTCAATAGTCATTTGCACATAGCCTTGCAGTCTATTCTACCATAATTCTGTGATGTGATTACTCAGAAATGTTAAGTAGTCAGACATCAGGACGCCAAAACACTGATGTCTGCATCAATTGATTCATCCATACTTTACTGAAATCGTAATCACAAATTTGTAGTTTGCATTGCGTTCGCGTTATATCGTGATTTCATGAATTGCAGTGGTTTTGTCAACAACTTATCATATAATATTTAAAGGAAGCTTTATTTTCAGCAAAGTTGATATGCCTTCTATAAACTTTGTGGTAATCCTATAATAATAATTTCAGACATATTACAACAACAATATCGGATTGCATTGTGAGCCTATTCTAACAAAACTGATTTTCTCTTTTTAAATAGCGTATAACTTATACAAATTATATAGTGTTGCTTCAACTTTATTGAATATGTTTCGAATTGATTTCAAAAGTAAGTCACTTTTGTGCAGAATAAATAATGTTTCATCAATCATGAAAGAAAGTATATAGGCTACAGTTTAATGATAAAAAATATGTAGACGTACATTTAAGATGTACAGTACAAGCGAGGTATAATAGTGACACTACCCCGGCTTTATTTTGAAACAAATGCACGAATAAGTGCAACGTTCGCTCAAATTACTTCAGTTTTTCAGACCGGTGAACGAAGACTTCGTTGATTTTCTAGCAGTTGCGGGTTAACAGCCAATTCTGCTCATTTCGATGACGTCGACGTCAGCTCAAATGGCGATAAAGCAATGTCTTGAGCATTCTGTGTTTCTATCGAGTTCAGCTTTTCGATGTAGTGAAACAGTTTATGGCTTCACAACTTGATGAGCAGATTAAGCGCTAGATAAATTGAATCTGATTTGTTTCACATCCCTCAGCGAAGGCTGCTATCCGAATGGCTCAAGATGATTCAATTTGAAGTCATAATGTTCTGTAGTTCAGAGGAAAAAAAGACCTATATCGGATTGGATGTTGACAAGTGTTCTATTTAAGTATACACGATTTGCAAGATAGCAAATGACAGTATGCTGGGGAAGAGCAGTTATTGCTATCGTCTTATTTAGGTAGATCATGCTATCAGCTGCAAACTAGCATCGATCAATCTAGTACTCTGAGTAAGTAAGAAGATATCAAGATGATCTAGGTATACTTGAATGAATTAACCTTTTCGCCTTGATTTTTTTATTGAAGTGAACGTTTCCAACCTAATTGCATCTATCGTTTATTAATTAAAGTGAGTGGAAGATATTATAAAGTCTAGTCCACTACAATGGATAGTAATATACAGAATGTGGTTCATTTCGCTTGCGTTGGATACGTTGACATTAACTCGTTTAAAGATTATGAATACAGTATTCCATTTTACTACTCCAATTTTGCATCTCTCTGTGTCAGAGGAAATCTGGTCCCTCTATGCACCAAATCTAGTGCCGTGCCTCAAACATTTTCGTTGTTTGCTTTCTAACATTCACTGCATTTTATAAATAGATTTTTTTAATAATTGTGAAGACAATTTTCAATTTGAGTTAAAAGCTAATAATTTATTTTTCATATAAGCAAGCTGATTTTCAATATTCTATTATTTCCCTAATTGATGTAAAAATGTTAGCTTGCATGTTTAATCTTTCGTGTGCGCATTCAGGAAATTATGATTTTTATCACTAATAAGGGAAGTAAATTTGTTTTCCTTGGAAATGGGGAGTTATGTTATCTGTTTCCGAGCTGATTTATTTCTGACATTCCAAATTATCTATGCGCGTCCCTCCCATTCAGACAGATCTTTAAAGTTTGTTCCAATTTCCCGACATGCATTTAAAATCGCACTCTTCAAACCCCACATTGCGGATTATACAATAAGGGTATGACATCATGGATGTATAGAGACCTCTAGCACCTCGAAATAATTTATCATAAGACATATAAATGTTCAATTTTTGCACAATCAACCCTCGGTGCTGCGACTGACTAGAACTGAATTGTGCAGCCTCGAGCGCAGTCGCACAAGAGCTTACGCAATCTTGCCATTCCGAATAAACCATACGAGGTCTTACCCGCTCACATACTCTCTGAACAATTTGTTCTATTCTCCCGACCTGTAGTCACAACCTAACACAACCTAACCCCACATTTCCTAATAAACAGTCGCCTCAACCTTTACGCAGTCCGTGTATGCGTTTGCAGAGCAGATTACGGCGGGATATTGTTTCCTCTTACATTCTCAAACAAATATAGTGATATTGTAACATAAATTATATTGATTTTGCTCCACTTAAATGGAATTTCATAGTGATTCTGTTTTAAAAAACCATCTCTTGAAGAGAGAATTATACCCAAACATAACATTCCGGTCGAGATTTCTTCCTCCGTGTAACAATTGGTATTACTTTCGCTCCTCTTTCAAAGCGCTTGGACGCTAATATTAAAGTACGATTTGTTTAACTTTTACACTTATAACTTATTGTATTGTATACCTATATGCTTTTTTCAACTTAAATCTTGAATTCTGAACATAGGTCACAATATATATTTCAGTCTTGAACAAAGTTTATTCGTCGTACCCCGTGAGACGTTTAACCGTTTTCTGATCAATCGGTTGAAAAACTTCCCCTTGGGATATCGGTATCTTATCAATTGTTTTGCATTTCTATTAAAACAAATTCCGAAAGGTGAATTGACCGATGATGTCAGAATCAAGTGTTCTAAGGTGTATAAGTTTCCGAAGAATATTTCTACAAAATTTGAAACGGGATTAATTTCGATATTAATTGAACCGATTTCATTAACGTGTTCGCAATCTGCTATGATCGTTTGCTTGATGACCGACTAAAATGCTTTTCCATTATATATTACGACATACGTATAAAACCATGTCAGTTAACAGCTGAGGTAAGACATTATCCTCTTGATCAAGTTTCAGTGAAGCTCTACAATAGTCTGGAAATCAAAAACTCGTATTCCGGTTCTGACGTATTCACATGTGTATATCAAATGCTTCAAATAACAGAGCTGCACGTTTGCCTCCGGTCTTATCACATAAACACAAGTTCGTTGTATGAAACGTGTCCAACCCTGGAAGTAATGCGCAAATTGTTATCAAATTAACGTTTTGCAAATAGTACGATCAAATGAATTAAAAAGATCTAGTCACACATTTGACACATTTCATAATTAGTCTCTTGTGCCAATATGGATTAATAAAATTGTCCAGATCACAGTCCGCGTTTATTTATCACATCCATCCATTAAAATTTTTTCAAAGCTTGTGATTGCAGTTCATAATTAATTGCAAGATTTCAAACAGTGTGCTGTTGTGAATCACGACAAATATTAAAACAAAAATGTGTTCACTGCTCAGATAATTTCCTTTTCCTTCCGGATGTGACTTGTGAAGGAGAGACAGTTGAAAGTTCCGGGATTGCTACATCCATATTATCTGCAAGGAAGAGCAGTGAAGAGTCATTCGCATTGGTACGATTAATGCTACACATTTTACAATGAATTGCTGAAATTACAAGATTGCGTGTTTGCAGTAAACGAATTACCATTTATAACATACAACTCGAACTTTATCACAATTCAAACAAAATCATATTATTAATCAAAATCAGGGTTAGATGGTTAGAAATTATGGAAAACTTATCAGCCAGATAATCATATTAATATTTATTGCTTGCGTAACTTAGGTCGGCGAATCAATCACCGTTTTTATTCATCTCGCCAAGACTTGCTAACCGACGAACTCTTCATACCCTCGGTGGTCACAGTCAATATTGGTGTGGATGTTATACATTAAAATAACGATATTCCTCTTTGGTCTTCATTGTGTGGAGGTTACCAGTAACATTTCTCCTTCGTCTACATATCAATATCGTTCGTTGCGGCGTAATATGAGATTATGTCTACACTGTCTCTCTTCTTCGTTGTATAGAAGGAGACTGTATTGAATTATGCCGAATTAGAAAGAATCAAAGCCACTCCCTAATTGCGTGCGGCATCTTTCTGCTCGTAACACGAAAACAACATATACTGAACCGAAGTCAGACGCATCTGCCCGAAAAAAGTCGGCCTTGAATCGCTGCCTGTGAAGTTATAATTCCTCATCAATGCGGTCACATGCAATTTCCTTTAAGTTTTATACGTCTTCAGGACCATCCACGTGACGATGTTTTCGGTTCGTTCTGGTAGAGATGATGGCCATCGGTCTGAGGGCTTCAGATTATTCTGGCATTCACCGTACGACATCATACATCTCTCAGCTGAATTTCATATACTCCGAGGTCTGTGTTGTCTGTTAGTAATAATATTGACGTTTATGTTTCTAGAATATTTTCACATGTTGTGTTAGATAGCCGCACGTTTAACTCTCTTCCTTTTAAAGCAGGGTATGTGACCGTCATCGGCGGAATTGAAGCAATATCAGCAATAAGATGTTTTTTCAGATTCGACTGCAGTACATTATAACTAGTTCTCATCACCACCATCGCGAACATAACAAAAATATGATTGCAGTCATGTGCAACTTAACACGGTTTTGCGACACATCTTCAAGTATAACTTAGCTTTGCGCTATAAGATCGCGTGATACAGCGGCGTAAGATGGATAACACTGACAAGAGCGTCGTTTTAGCTGATCACATCTTTTGGTGATTCAGCACAACATTTCAGATGTATGTTAATATAGATTTGGCTGGATTCTATATGAACCTTACGTAGGGTTTACGTGTCGTATCAATGAATCAAAACAAGATATTCATTTGCATGCTTTTCGGTCACATACCACACGAACCCTTTCGTGATGTTTGCACTCATCAGGTAGGGACAGTAAGAACAGGTTTCGAATGCACTTCAAACAGTTGTGAAATAGTAACCTAGGAGAGCTTGTATGCTACTGTTTGATAAGGATGGTACGACCAACCAATAAACATGTAATAAAATATTTATTTGCATGCTTTTTCGTCACACACCTCACGACCGGTTTCGTGGTGTTTGCACTCATGAGGTAGGGACAGTAATATCAGGATTCGCATGCGTATGAAACAGATCAACTATAATTAGGCTTTTCTTTATTAGGTCGGGTGAAACAGAGGCGCAAGATGGATAGCGTTGAGATTAGCGTCGTTTCATCACAACTTGTTAATTTAGATTTGGCGTCAATAAAAATTCTGTAAAACGTTGTGTTCAAATGTATTTAATAGATGACATCACCGTGCATACAATAGTGTTACCTTAATTTTAATATTCTCCTAAGACATCGTTCGTGAAATATTGGGCGGAGTCAATATGAACTTTACGAAGGGTTTACGTTTCGTATCAATAAATTAAAGCCGCGTGAATTGCTGAGATTCAGTATCGCTGCTTCATTTTTTTTCCGCCATCCTTAACACCAGATGATACGTCGGATGTGGAATCATTTTGCTCAAAAAATATCAAAAATGCATTTTAATATACCGTTGTCGACTGATTTTTTACAACCAACATATACAGAATGATCTGTAATTTACTTTATGGCAAATCAATGCTTTACAGTAATGAAAATTGTAATTGGAGGTATCAAATTGAATTTTCAATGTTTTCAGAATGACAGATAGTTTGTTTAGTATACATTGTAGGTCCGTTTGGGAATAAAAATGAAGAACTAATTCAATTGCACTGCTCCAATGTGTAAACGCACAAATGGCGGAATGTGAACTTCAAATTGTTCGTGGTTTCCGCATTTTGATTTCCTAATTGCTCGAAACTTATGTTTTAATTAGATCCAAAAATTTAGGTAGAAACATGCATATGTTTCCAAATAGCTTGAAATGTTTACCCGTCTCTCAATACACTTATCCATCTAGATCAACTTAGGACATATTCCATCACGCTTATTCCAAAAATTTTCAAACTGCTTAACCCTTGTTCATCAAAATATAATTTCTAATATTTGGTTAACTAAATATAATTAAAACGGTGACTAGTTTATTCTCCTTAACGAAATTAAATGTTTGCGTGAAATTGAAACACATCTCACCGGTTTCGAGAGGATAACGGACGGAAAAGATGCATCCAATGAGCCCGTCGTGTAACTTCGTTATGATTTGAAAAAGGAACGACTGAGCATAATGCGGTCCGCGTGGTGTTATTATTGAATCTGGAAAGTCGATGGATAGAAACATTTTCATCAGGTTTTTGTTTTCGTCAGCGAAACCGAAATGCCTGCACGCAGCGTTTTCAATCATGAGTCTTCCCCGGATCTTAAACAATGACGGAATAAATTAGATTCGACCGAAAAATCTGAAATAACATATGAGTTATGCATTTGCATAATAAACGTATTTTTATTTCATGTTTTATCTGCTGTTTCTGAAAGATTGATTAGTTTTCAATGGTTATTTTACCTAGTGCAATAAAACTACAAATTTAATCGAATTGTTTATTCACCTTCTCCCAAATATGAAAAGTACAGTATGCATGTATGTTACAAATCATACAATAAGGTTAAAACATATATTAACACCATTTTTATAATTGTTGCTTACCCAGTCGCATATTGTCTCTTTCGTTTGTCGCAACTCAATCAAGTTCGTATGTCGTATGAAGAGCAAAATGCCTGGAACATAATGTATTCATGCTTAACACAGACGAATGTTTGAGGAGGATTGTAAGCTGATGTTGAATGGAGTGTATTGTAAAGTATTGTGGTGCTCCTATCCTCATCCTTTGCACAGCACTACCGGTTTTGAGCTGTTTGCTATCGTCAGCTGGAGACAGTAAGATCAGGTTCAGTGAGCCTTGAATGTGTATTGTAGTTCGGTAATAATTTCGATCACAGTAAACGTGTTTCGCCACATCATAAACATGCAATTTCTAATCCCATGAAAAAAATTTGGTATCTTCAATCTCCTTCAAATATTTAATCCGGAAAATTATGCATTCAAATATTATTTGTGAAAAATATTAATTCTCTAACTAATTGTATCCATGATATATAAGTACATATCAAATTGATTTGATAGCATTCCTGACATGTGAACCGATTAATTGCATTTTTGTGTGTATGGATTGACGTGCAACACTATGACAACAACAAACTAACTAGCGGTATGGAACGATTTCGCATAAAGAATGGTGTGAAATGTAAACCGAGCGGAATTTAAATTGTAAAGCATTATTTCAATCAATGGAAACTTACGAACTTTACCAGAATCCACGGGCATATCTTTGAAAAACATATTTTTAACACGATTTATTAAAAATATATTGGAAGACTACCAACATAGGAACAGTCAAACAAATCTCTCTGTTTCGTATGAATAGTATTACCAGTGTCAGTATTATCGAAATCTGAAAACAATTTGAATGCAAAATATACCATGTCATTCCGTTCGTTTGTGTTTCAAATATTGAGGTTATTATATTGTAGTCCTCACAAATTATTCCTTTTTAACACCTAAACCGCTTTCTGTTTGTTTACCGTCATCAGGTTGATACACCAAGATCAGTTTCAGTGAGCAGTGAAACAGCGGTGAATTGTTCACAAAGTTATAATTGGGTAAACATTTGTAATAAGTTTCCAAAGACGAAACATGAGTTTCATGTACTAGTTGACTTTAGGGAAGATCAGATTAAACGTAATGAATTGAATAAAGTAACAGCTATTTCAAATATAGCACTTTAATACAACTGTTGATTAGCGCTTGTACGATCGACCTTTTTAATTACAAACAGTTGATGTGCCATTTAATACAGAGGAATGCAAAATGCGGTGGGTTTGAAAATCTCTGCACAACACGAATCAGATTTGCACGAAAGATCTCGTCTAGACGACCGCGGAAAATATCAAGGTGTCTGGGTGTCAAGTAACTTTGAAACCGGACAACATTTTCAAATATTATATAAGAAATCCTACTGAATTTCAGATCTGTCTAAGAGGATTTTTAGGAGCTTTATACCAGAAACTAACCCGGTGGAATGAAAAATATATATGTCCTTCTATTCAATATATACTCTAAGCCTGGGCACAATATATGAGGAAAGATATTGAACCACTTGACACGGATTTATCATTGTGGAATAAGTTGGTCTTCTGTTAAAAAATCGCCATCCCAAGTGCCAATACAGAATAAAACGACATAAGTTTACCCAACGACAAATGCAAAGTCGCCTTAAGCTGTCCTTTGAAATTTTGCACAAAAAAATCTTGCCCTTAAACAATTACTGAATCTCACTCGAAAACGCAACGATTAAACGTTAATAATCATTCAACATTATCGATTACGTTTTCGTCGAATTTTTTTTCTCGCTCAGACTTTATTTCACGTGCTCAAAGAATAATGACACCAAGAATCAGTCGAGGTTTTAGTTTGCAAGCTCGATGAATTCATGATAAACACTGCGCTACGTTATTGTCCCGATATATTCTTGGGAGATTATATATATATATATTCACTATCTATATTTCGTCAGAAGTTTGTTTTTTGTCAGCATATTGCCTTTTTCCAAAATGTCTGATTTCTAAGTTCTCAGTTTTTAGTTCTGATGTGACAACAACGATGTGGATGGAATTTAATATGCATATTGCTAAATCGACTAACATTGATGCCAATTATTCCCGCATGCACCCATATAAACTGGTATGATGAAACAATTTCAGTTCCTTTTACAATACTCTCAAATTCACATCGTAGGTCGAAGTGAATAAGTAATATAATCAAAATAATTTTATCACAATCTGTTGTACCTTTAAGTGACGATGATCCCAACATGAAAACTCGATTGCATGATTTGCTCTCGGGAAGCAAGGTTTCTTGTATCGAATGTAGCAGAAGATCAGTATTTGCGGATGGCTTCTCTGTCATCCACAATGCAGCACTGAGAACCCATTGCGAATGAAAATGGTCAAACTTGTTCCTGCGATCATCACATTTTGTTTTATCTGGTAAAATATTGCTCGGAGCAGCACGTATTACCTAGAAAATAATGTTGATGTATCTTTCGTAAATCATATTGTATCCAATTTTCAAATAGGTGCATCCAATTTAAATTTTATTCCGGTCGACATAAAAGTTCAAGAAAAATATATAATCCCGTCGCTGATAAAAAAATTATTTTGTTGTAAAACAATAAATCACGAATTAAATACATTTGTGAAAACATGGCAATATTTTACCAAACATATTGAGATTTTTTCAACAATATATAAACCCAGAATGTCTATCAACAATACAGTATGGGCAGACCAATACCGTGCAACCAAGATATATAATTGTTTTTTTATGCGTGGATGATAGCTAGTGTAGCATCAAATCTCGAGGCGTAAGTTCTGTGCCGGAGGTATTCTCATAATGCACCACACGCATCATTGAGACGAAGATATTGAACAGCCGAACTGCCTGTAGACGCATCCTTAAGCTTTTATTTTTTATTTTACATTAGAAATTCACCTGCACACTGCTTCAAAAACTTGGTTTTTAATCATTAATCACCTAAAAATCCACGAACAGTTACGGGCCTTGTAGGCAAGGTATCACATTACATGTTTTCTTAAAGAAACACTTGAGAGCTTAAATACTAACCAATTTGTTTCTTATTTAAGCAAATGCTTCTGGATTCAGCTTGTCTGACTAATAATTTAACTCAAGAAATTTGAGTTCAAATTTGTCCTTTTAAAATGTTTAATAAAACTACTTACAGCTGGCGGAATTGAAAAAATCTTGTCTAACAACACGAAAACTACATTTTAATTCGTAATATAAAATTCCGTTTGAAATCAACAAATTTTAATTCCAATCGGTTAGTAGAAAGCAAACGTACATTTTCGCAAAAGCTCCTTGGATCGGCAACGACAGTATATCCTCGTATGTCTGAAAGATGTGGATAAAATTTGCATCCAGATTAAATGCTAGAAATGAGAGCAACAACAAAATCTATTAGAGAATTCTGTATAAAAGAAAAAGATCTCTTAATTTTGCAGCCAGTTAAAAAATCCAATCTATTAAATTAATCGTATTTTAGTTTTGCCTAATAACCAAACTAAGATAGTGGTGAGGATAGGTGGAGTTTCGCGGTAATATATTTAGGTACACGCAAGGATATAAGACATCAGTCACGTTATACTTATTTTCTGCATTCAACCGATAAACTGGCTGCGTATGTTTATTATTGAACAGATGACTAATTCAATCATGTGATAAATAACGACAATAACACGTCAACATTTCGCATAATCAGACTGCGAATCTCCTTATTATATTTTCAACAATATATATATATATATATATATATATATTCTTAAATCCTTGAAGATATCAGTATATCCAGTTTTCGCTTTCCATTTAGAATGATGACATTATAATGCGAAATACTGATGATCATTACGACTAGCTTTATTGCTGCAGTTCTTTCATCTAAACATGAACAGACTCAGTGGTTTTTAGTTCCGGACGCTCATATACAAACATTATGTTTGTTGTATGAGTTATTTGTATTACTTCAGAGAATCGATATATTGTTTATTCACGCTCGATGGTAGAATATCAAATAGACGGTATTGTATTCAAGAACGTATTTTTACTTACATACTACATTCTCCGAAGCTGAAACAGAAAATTTAATTTCAAAATAACCTCGAAAAACGTATTTGCATTTATAGATTGACACTTACCGTTATCTAGCCTGATACTTGCTGCATGCACGTTACTGATTCTTTGCACGGTAGAATCATTCAGCTCACGGATGAATTTAAACGCCCGTAGCCAATGAGGTTGGAGCTTCGATGTTAGTAGAGTTATATTGGCCTTCAATTGGTAGCTTACGTATTCGGAATACACTGTCTTGCATGTTTTGATGTGCGCAGTTTTTTGTAGGTAAAGATTGATAGACTTCAGGGAATATATACGAAAAAAATGTTTACCATCAATACCATAATATATGATTAATTTCTAAAAATATACTAAAGATGATGCATTCGCATTTTAAATGTGTCGTAAATGGTTGTCAACTTAACTCGTAACTTTAGTCAGATTCGATTGCGGCATGTTTATCTAATTGAAATATTATGAATTAATTGTTTGGGTGGACATATAATCCGTCATCTAATCGTTGTTTAACTTACCAATAAACGCTCCCTAATACATTTTGTGTGATACCTACAACTGGTCAAGACATTCTGAACACTATGTGGATAATCTGTATGATATGACCAACTTAATGTTTGAAGTTTTGACGATAACGCTTCTGATAAAATAACCATTATGTTGATCTTCAGAAGTAAAGTTGATTGTTCACCGCAAACATATTGCGCAGCTGCTAGCGCAGTTTATGTTATTTATACGTGCAATTGTATTATGTTCGGAAATCATAATCTCAATTTGCACTGATTGCAAATCTATTGAAGCATGATTTACATTACCCTATTAATGTTAAATATTTCAAAAATCAATTATCCAAATACATTTCGAGAAAACTAATGACCTAATCGAAATATGTTAATTAATTTTACTATGGCAAACAACATGAATATTGATTTACCTTTTGATCGTGATGTGCAAGTTCTTTACCTCCGACAACGAGCGAAATTTCTGTAATACATAAATCGTGTTGAAATTATCCTGTTCGAAGCATGCGATACGAAAATTCGAAGACGTCAATTAACAAAGAAATTCATTCTTTGTATTTTTCAAATTAAAGCAAACTATGACTTTATTTGTTCCATGGTAATAACAAAAAACATTTCTTTCTATTTGACAACAAATTTTACATGGAAAATTGCACGCGAAAATTCGTGATGCAGAGTTACATTGAAGCAAGTGAAATTGAACACAGTTTGTAACAAAAAGTTTCCACCAATGATGAGTGCAAACAGCACCATACGGTTGTGAGGTGTGTTATGGAAACGCGTTTGAATGAGCAACATGTATCAACATTGATGTTTCTAATAATCTAATTTTGTTCGCCAATACGAATACAAATTTAGTCGATGGACCATGCGTTTAAATAATAAATGACCTACTGATTAGATTTCAAGTACTGAACGTTTAGAGTTAATGTATTCTTTTGTTCACATTTCTGGCGCAAATCTGTAATACTGAGTACACGCTGACTAACCTTCGGTGTTTTGGAGTTTGTAGTATTCATAAGATCAAAGAAGGTAAACGAGTAGAAAGGGGTAGTGGTATGTCGAGGATCGATTTTCACAAAAAACGTAACATGCGATTATGTTTCGTTTGTGCTATTGAAATTAATCTGAACTAGCTGAATTTATATCAATAGGTGTAAATGAGTGGTTTGTTGTTAGATTTATATTTTTTTGAAAATTCATTGAACAATATTGTAAACAACCTACCGATGTTGTAAAAATCTGAACCTTTAATGCAAAATCATTGTTATATGTTCGAATATGCTGCAATGGAATGCAAACAAACCAAAAGAAAAGAATTGGAGCTAAAATTCACTACATAAGATTGATAAATTTTAAAATTCAATATAGAAGCGTGATACTTTGGATTTTCTATTGCAATTCACCGTCCCAGACGATTGTTGGATTTTTTAAATGTTGTGAGAAAATGCGCAACTTTGCTTGTATTTGACTTAGGTTTCAGCAAGATAACACATCAGGATGTTCATTTTTCCAATCGAGTTGTCTGCGCCCAACACCGATTATAATTTATGGACTGGAATAGTCGATAGATCTCCCTTTAAAAAATGGGTCAATATGAACTACACTTCTAGAAATTAGCCCACTATTGCTAGTGTCGTTTGGATAAAAGCATCAAACATTAAAATTATATTTAACTTGTTTTTATCGTAATATTGTGTACAATTAACGCAAACACAAGGTGATTAAATTTTACTTTTTCAAAGTTGTGCTGATATTGACTCACTCGTTGCTATATATTTTGTCAAAAAATCAGAAAACAAGTACAGCTAGACGTATAATTAAATATACAAGTAATATTGTTCTGTGTAGAAAACCAAAAATAATATCATGCCATGTGTTAATGACTGTATAGCATGTAAACGAAATAAGTGCATCTTATTTCGTTAGTCCTAGTCTTACGAGTTACAATTTATCGCTGCGAAATGTAATAAGCTGCAGCTTGGAAAATCTCTTCACCACACGCATTAGCTTGGCACGCAAGATCTCGTCTGGATCACCGAAGAAAAACATTCCGGTATCTGGACATCATTGCAGGATAGTGTATAATAAATCCTGCGTTATCTTGAATATTCTAAAAAGGATATTTAGGATTTTCGCGCCTGAAACCTTGCCAAGGTTAATTAATACTTATGTGCTATTATTGAATATTCCATCCAAGCGTGAGCTGAGAAAGAACATCGAACTATTTGTTAGGATTGATTACCGTGCGAAAAAGTGGGTCTCATTTTACGGAAATTTGCCTTTAGAAAAGCGAACATTAAAACTATATTAACACTAATTTACCCAACGATGGGAACGGAGTGATATTTAGTTTGCATACAAAATATTGAATTCTGAAAAGCATCATCCTAAACAGTTGCTAAAGTACAATGACCTAACTCGATACCGAAAATATTCAAGGGATTTAAGCTTTTCGCATTCTCGATAGGTTATTCGTCGTTATTTGTTCTCACAAAGAATTTGTTTCACTTGAAACATTTCGGCTGTAGAAATCACATGCTTTTAATCTGTTGCAGTTTTCACTTCCATATTCGCTGAATATAAGACGAACAATGTGGTATGTGATTGTCTCTGTTGATGTTTAAGGGACTATATCTACTTGCTACACATACCTCGTAATCCTATGGGTATTGATAAGCTTACTACTTTTTCTACCATGAAAACCTTTGAGTTCAGATTTCAGAGTTATTAAGAAAGTCACATTTTTACATTAGTTCAGCCAACCCGTTACACATTTTTGCTATCCAAATTGCGTTTGTCGTTGAGCAATTAACAACAAAGGTCTCAGTTACTATTTCGTAAAATAATATTTAGTTGTTTTTGTTAAATTCGTATGTACCTTTTCATACATTTTCATTCAATTAGATTTAACATTTTGATATTCCAGAATAAATACATTTCCTTCTTTATCCTCACAGTAAATTTGCATTCATCGTTACATTATGGTTCTGCATGTATTGTTGTAAATTAAGTCGCATTTCCGTTCATATGAAGTTCACACGCTAAACAAGATCTTCGTGTCTACTAAGGGATGAAGATGAAAAACAACTGAAATGTTTATCTAACAAATGCATTAAGACATTGGATCATTATCACTGAGATTCTAAGTCTATTAAAAATTAGACAAATTTATTGAAGCCTGCTAATTTGTCTATTCTCGAGAATCCAAAATTAAAGGTAAAAACTGAAATAGCACAGCAATTAAATACAGCTTACAATTTTTAACCTTTTCCTGTAAGGCAATAGCCGACCGCGTTGGATGTTTACGTAAGTTGAGTGCGGTGTTTTGGAGCTGCATCATCGTCACATCTCTAGAAGTGCATCGAGTATAGCAAGCAATTTGTTCATCGTCTTCTACTTCATAATCCTCAAGTTCACACTGGTATCTGGTAAGAGAATCCTTGAATTTGGAGAAGAATTAATCCGAATCAGAAAGTGGATTCAAACTCACGATTCAGAGAGTAAAATACCAGCTCACTAAACACAGAAATCCGAAAACAATCGGCTCGGTATGTCATCTATTATTTTCATCTTATTTATAGTTTTTAAAATACCCGGATTATATGTTCTTATTGCATGACCAAATCAAATGCCTTGACATCATGTTCAAACTTTCTGGTATTTAAAATTCTAATGCAGACAAGAATCGTAAAAATGTGGGCATACAGATTGTAGCGGGTAGAGTAAAGTAACCAGAAATGGCAGTTAGCAAACATCTGGTCAATCATCGCATCATTCGGGATATCGGTCTATCATTAACGACGTTATATGCCGCGTTGCACGAACACACAACTATTGTTTATATTCAGCTTTGAGGCCAACTTATCCAACGCTAAATGCGTTCACCCATCAAATCCTATAACATGAGAGAAGCCGATGACTCAGAGATGAATAACAAAATATACGTCGATCTTATTTTGTCAAAGCAAAGAACCACAACGCCGATCCTTAAACATGTCTATCACGGTTGTCAATTTTGAGGTGAATTTTTAGTCGATTTCCCGCCCAACGGTATATTTTGAAGCATCGACACACAAGCCTCGATTGCCCTACATTGACTAATTGCATATCGTTGAATTGCGGCTGACGTTGCGTTCGAATGCAAATGATCAGCGCGCATCGCTAAAGAATTCCGCACCTCCAAAACAGTTTTGATGGATTATGCACTGCATTGGACACTTGATGTTCGATGTTAAGTTCGCTACATAGAGGTGAAGCTATCTGTTTGATAAAAACTACTCTATATAAAGTGTTGATATCAATGCATTAACTATAAATAGACCGAAAACACATGTTGTTTGCACATTATTATAATAAATCTTCATTTTATTCATTAATATCACATCTGTGTCCGTAAATATATAAAATTAGTGGAAAATTCGTCATTATTTACTGCATTTCAATCTATTATATTGGTCCGATAAATTGAAAAAGCATTGAATATTTTCGATTAATTCGAATATCTAGAACTTTTTATAGAATGGAAAAATGAGAACGATAACAGAAATATCATATTGATATCTCTTTAAAACATTGAATCTTGAAAAAATGATTAAATTAAGCAAGAACTAGAATGCGAATTTACTTACGTGGATCGTACACTCTGATGTGGCATCCTGAATGTTTAATTGTAGTTGCGATTCGAGTTTAAGCTTCGCAATCGGGCTTAGTTTAGTCATCATAATGACAAAGTATGCTAAAAAGGAATGAAAACCATGAAATATCGTAAACATTTCTTAAAAGGACAAGTATATAACAAACTTCAGTCAAAATGATTCCACACTTGTTAGGAGCGAATCCTGCGGCTAATTGAATCCATCACAACACAAACGATATTAACAAAATTATAATGGTTTAATTTATATTCTATATTAGTTTTACTACTACAGAATCGAGAGAAAATTATCACGAAAAAATTCAATCCCTTTGCTATCGTTTCCATGTTGCAAATCTGATCAAGTTACACAAGATTAAATAATTCTAAACGTGATTTGTTACCTGCACGAACTGTCATAAACACAAGGGACAAGATGGTAAACGAAGACCAGCGGAGGTTCAGCATTTGCACAATCAGAATCAAAAAGCCTTTCTTAATAAATTTGCAAAACATATTTATACATGCATATGAACGTGCTGATTGGTTATCTGAAGTGTTGTCGCTAACGACGAATCAAATTATTTGGTTTATCGAAACTTGCTACACAATGATTGGATTTCAATTTTGGTCAACACCTCAATTTTACGTTTTGCTCACATCCCTCGCACTTACACAACACCGCCAATTTCATGGCTATTTTCGGTCACCAGATAAAGACAGAGTGATAAGTTTCGGTGAGAATTGAAAACGTAGATAAGTGGTAAGCAATGTTATAATTGAATGCCACTGTTACACACGGTTGGTAGAACGAACCACAATGTTCAAACACAGAAACACAAAGTGATTTTCTTCTAAGCGCTTGAGGCGCTCACGGATGACCAAAGTAATGTGTTGATCACATCCCCCACTTACACACCATTACCGGTTACCGACTGGTTGCCGTCATCAGGTGGAGACATTAAGATTTGTTTCAATGAGCGTTGAAACAGAGGATAAGTGTTAAACAAATTTATACTTGAATGCCACTGTTGCATAGGGTTCAAACAACGAACCACGATGTTCAAACACAGAATCACATAGTGACTCAAGTTCAAGCACGCAAGGCGTTTATGGATGACCAAAGTAATGTGCTGCTGACATCCCCAGAAATTATAATCCACTACCGGTTTCTGGCTGTTGCCTGTCATCAGGTGGAGACAGTAACATTACTTTCAATCAGCTTTGAAACAGTGGATATGTGGTAAATGAAGTTATACTACTATTATTGGTGCATAGGGTTCGTACAACGAAAACGATGTTCTCACACAGAATCAAAATGATTCCAACTGATGTGGCAAACAGCCAGAAACCTGTAGTGGTGTGTAAGTTCAGCGATGTATGCAACACATTAATTTGTTCATTTATAAGCGCCTCGAATGCTTAGTGACGAATCACTTTATGATTCTGCGTTTGAACATCATGGTTCGTCGTACGAATTAATGGCAATAGTGGCATTCAAGTATAACACCTTTTATAGGCTCACTGAACTTGGAGTATACTTAGACCATGAGGGACTGGCGATTTCCGCTAGAAGCACGTTCACTTCATGTGAATCGGCACCGGCAGCACCTTAACTACATATGCGACCTGACTCGGCTAAATCAGTATCAGTTTTTTGTTTACCCTACTCTGGTCACCACTGACAATCGACCTATGCAGATCAAGTGACTTGGCAGACTGGTTGCTGAGATACAATATTCCAGCCTGGAATGACCTGACAAATCTTAACCAGTTCAAAAGTCAATTCCTGATCGGAGGTTTCATGACTAATAAAATATACGACTAATAAACTTAAAGCCATTAATGTATCATAATTAATAATTATCCTGAGTAGTATGAACATTACATGGTTGGGGTAATTTTCAGTACTTACAAAAATGTATTTTAGTAGTTTTTGTAATAAAGTACTCATCCGTATCTATCAAGAAGTAAAGTGTATGAACCAGAATATTCACAAATAAAATGTTTTTCGCACACAATTTTGAATTTTCTCAATCGATATTTTCTTTCTATGGCGAACATGATATACATCAGATTTGTTGAAATATAGTAGTCTATCATTCATAAATTCATCAAATTTTCTGTAAAAATAAAACGATTTTGTCGTCTTCAACCAAATCTAAATGGCTCCCATCCTAAGATTTCACATCAAGTGCCTTAGCTGAATTCGGAGTGACTGGTTGTTGAGATATAATGTTGGAGCTTAAAAGACCTGACACCACTTGGACAGTTCAAATATGAATTCCTTATCAGTAGTCTCGTCTTACCAGACTTCCTGACTTTCTAAAATGGTGAAAAGTAAATTCTCAGTAATAAACGTTATATGATGACTGAAGTATACGAAACCAAGAACACCTCCAGTTGTTAATGGACTGCCTATCATAGTCATGCAAAGACTTTGGTTAACAATCAGCATGAAAAATACCCAAGTCCTTGGTCTGGGGATTGTATCGCCTCCAATAATCAATGTTGGAAACGGACAGCTTCAACCTGTACATCATTTTTAATAACTTGGTCCAACCAATAACCATAACCTCTTGCTAGACACGGAGATCGATAAGCAGATGTCATTCTGTCCTGATTAAACTGTCATGTTTGGTGTACAAAAACATTGACTGTAAAGAAAAAAATAATGGTGTAAAGTGCTTGTGTAATCGATGCCTTATTTTACGTCAGTGGAACCTAGACAACACATACAATGGAAGCTGAATGCATTCCATCTAAGAGGCATCCGTCGTATCTCCAACATATCTTTGTTGGACAAAGTGACTAATTCTGAAGTGCTTTCAAAAGCTGGTCTGAAGCGCATTTTTACCTAAGTACGGAAGCGCCGCCTGAGTTGGCTTGGCGAGTTCTACAGAATGAAAACTGGTCGTATTCCGAAAGATCTATTGTATGGTATGTTGCACTTAGGAAGTCGACCATTGCGAATAAGTCACATGGGTTGCGGATACGTTTGCACAAGAGATATGAAACATCTTGACATTTACTCAGCCTAGCTTGAATCTTGATAACTCATTCACTATCTTGTATGGAACCTCAGGACTCATTTCCATTCTCTTAAGCAAGTTCCATTGGAACTGCATATGAACTTCTTTAACAAGTGTCGTGATGTTTCCAAGTTTCTTCCGCAGCAAAATTCTTATGAGTTACCATAAACTCTCTATTCATAGCAAAGAATGTCTTAGTTCTGCGCCGGATATCAAACTGGCAGATGTGGTTCCATTAGTGTTGTATAGAACTCAACTTATTGTGAGGACTTTCGTGAGTAACACTCACAGTTGTTGTTATTTTTATTGCTTTGGTTCATTCCTAAACGTTAGCGGAATTGCGCCTGTGAGTTTATCGTGATGGATAACAAATTCAGCCAATTTTATAAAACTATCTAGCCAAAATCACAATCCAGTTGAACGGTATATGCTAATTTTCCAACAGGCACCTTGTTATAATACAAATTTACAGTATAATGTCTTGTTTCACCGAGTTTAATTCCATCTAGTCAAACTAGAATTCCAGTATCCATGAATGAGTTTGTGATTTTATATTACCGCTGTTAAATAGACTATACTTTGTTCCAATCTCACCTACGTGCATTGTGCAGCGTAACGAAATCTCGCCTTAAGAGAAATACTGTAATGAAAATTACATGTTTACTGTTTTACTTGACGTTGGCGCGGAGTAAACTGCAGACAGTCTCAGACTACGTGTCAAACATACACTCGTTTTGCTGAGCGTGCCCCTTCGTTTGATGAATCATAACATTAGCCGTTCTGGTGTGAACGTTGTGGTTTAGGTCAGTGCATAAAGAGAGTTGTTTCTATAATTTAGGAATCAAATCGGATCTACCTCTCCGTAAGAATCGATAGTTCGATGGATTGGTGTGAATTGTGTCTTTATGCACTGACCTAAACCATAACGTTCACACCAGAACCGCCAATATTATGATTCGTCACACGAAGGTGCACTGCAAATAATCTGCAGTTTACTTTCAGACTACGTGTGAAACATTTAGCCGTTTTACTGAGCGTGCACCATCGTTTGGTGAATCATAACATTAGCCGTTCTGGTGTGAAAGTTGTGGTTTAGGTCAGTACATGAAGACACTTGTTTCTCTCATTTCAGAATCAATTCTGATGTACCTCTCCGTAAGAATCGATATTTCGATGGATTGGTGTGATTTGTGTCTTTATGCACTGACCTAAACCATAACGTTCACACGAGAACGGCCAATATTATGATTCATCACAAGAAGGTGCACTGCAAACAATCTGCAGTTTACTTTCAGACTACGTGTGAAACATTTAGCCGTTTTGCTGAGCGTGCACCATCGTTTGGTGAATCAGAATATTAGCCGTTCTGGTGTGAACGATATGGTTCAGGTCAGCGAATAAAGACACAAATCACACCAATCCATCGAACTATCGATTCTCACGAAGATGTACATCCAAATTGATTCGGAAATTAGAGAAACAAGTGTCTACATGCACTGACCTAAACCATAACGTTCACACCAGAACGGCTAATGTTATGATTCATCAAACGAAGGTGCACGCTCAGCAAGAAGACTATATGTTTTACACGAAGTCTGATAGTGTATTCGGTTTACTTCGCACCAACGTCAAGTAAAACAGTAAACATGTAATTTTCATTACAGTATTTATCTTCAGGCGAGATTTCGTTACGCTGCACAATGCACCTAGGTGAGATTGGAACAAAGTATAGTCTATTTAACAGCGGTAATATAAAATCACAAACTCATTCATGGATACTGGAATTCTAGTTTGACTAGATGGAATTAAACTCGGTGAAACAAGACATTATACTGTAAATTTGTATTATAACAAGGTGCCTGTTGGAAAATTAGCATATACCGTTCAACTGGATTGTGATTTTGGCTAGATAGTTTTATAAAATTGGCTGAATTTGTTATCCATCACGATAAACTCACAGGCGCTATTCCGCTAACGTTTAGGAATGAACCAAAGCAATAAAAATAACAACAACTGTGAGTGTTACTCACGAAAGTCCTCACAATAAGTTGAGTTCTATACAACACTAATGGAACCACATCTGCCAGTTTGATATCCGGCGCAGAACTAAGACATTCTTTGCTATGAATAGAGAGTTTATGGTAACTCATAAGAATTTTGCTGCGGAAGAAACTTGGAAACATCACGACACTTGTTAAAGAAGTTCATATGCAGTTCCAATGGAACTTGCTTAAGAGAATGGAAATGAGTCCTGAGGTTCCATACAAGATAGTGAATGAGTTATCAAGATTCAAGCTAGGCTGAGTAAATGTCAAGATGTTTCATATCTCTTGTGCAAACGTATCCGCAACCCATGTGACTTATTCGCAATGGTCGACTTCCTAAGTGCAACATACCATACAATAGATCTTTCGGAATACGACCAGTTTTCATTCTGTAGAACTCGCCAAGCCAACTCAGGCGGCGCTTCCGTACTTAGGTAAAAATGCGCTTCAGACCAGCTTTTGAAAGCACTTCAGAATTAGTCACTTTGTCCAACAAAGATATGTTGGAGATACGACGGATGCCTCTTAGATGGAATGCATTCAGCTTCCATTGTATGTGTTGTCTAGGTTCCACTGACGTAAAATAAGGCATCGATTACACAAGCACTTTACACCATTATTTTTTTCTTTACAGTCAATGTTTTTGTACACCAAACATGACAGTTTAATCAGGACAGAATGACATCTGCTTATCGATCTCCGTGTCTAGCAAGAGGTTATGGTTATTGGTTGGACCAAGTTATTAAAAATGATGTACAGGTTGAAGCTGTCCGTTTCCAACATTGATTATTGGAGGCGATACAATCCCCAGACCAAGGACTTGGGTATTTTTCATGCTGATTGTTAACCAAAGTCTTTGCATGACTATGATAGGCAGTCCATTAACAACTGGAGGTGTTCTTGGTTTCGTATACTTCAGTCATCATATAACGTTTATTACTGAGAATTTACTTTTCACCATTTTAGAAAGTCAGGAAGTCTGGTAAGACGAGACTACTGATAAGGAATTCATATTTGAACTGTCCAAGTGGTGTCAGGTCTTTTAAGCTCCAACATTATATCTCAACAACCAGTCACTCCGAATTCAGCTAAGGCACTTGATGTGAAATCTTAGGATGGGAGCCATTTAGATTTGGTTGAAGACGACAAAATCGTTTTATTTTTACAGAAAATTTGATGAATTTATGAATGATAGACTACTATATTTCAACAAATCTGATGTATATCATGTTCGCCATAGAAAGAAAATATCGATTGAGAAAATTCAAAATTGTGTGCGAAAAACATTTTATTTGTGAATATTCTGGTTCATACACTTTACTTCTTGATAGATACGGATGAGTACTTTATTACAAAAACTACTAAAATACATTTTTGTAAGTACTGAAAATTACCCCAACCATGTAATGTTCATACTACTCAGGATAATTATTAATTATGATACATTAATGGCTTTAAGTTTATTAGTCGTATATTTTATTAGTCATGAAACCTCCGATCAGGAATTGACTTTTGAACTGGTTAAGATTTGTCAGGTCATTCCAGGCTGGAATATTGTATCTCAGCAACCAGTCTGCCAAGTCACTTGATCTGCATAGGTCGATTGTCAGTGGTGACCAGAGTAGGGTAAACAAAAAACTGATACTGATTTAGCCGAGTCAGGTCGCATATGTAGTTAAGGTGCTGCCGGTGCCGATTCACATGAAGTGAACGTGCTTCTAGCGGAAATCGCCAGTCCCTCATGGTCTAAGTATACTCCAAGTTCAGTGAGCCTATAAAAGGTGTTATACTTGAATGCCACTATTGCCATTAATTCGTACGACGAACCATGATGTTCAAACGCAGAATCATAAAGTGATTCGTCACTAAGCATTCGAGGCGCTTATAAATGAACAAATTAATGTGTTGCATACATCGCTGAACTTACACACCACTACAGGTTTCTGGCTGTTTGCCACATCAGTTGGAATCATTTTGATTCTGTGTGAGAACATCGTTTTCGTTGTACGAACCCTATGCACCAATAATAGTAGTATAACTTCATTTACCACATATCCACTGTTTCAAAGCTGATTGAAAGTAATGTTACTGTCTCCACCTGATGACAGGCAACAGCCAGAAACCGGTAGTGGATTATAATTTCTGGGGATGTCAGCAGCACATTACTTTGGTCATCCATAAACGCCTTGCGTGCTTGAACTTGAGTCACTATGTGATTCTGTGTTTGAACATCGTGGTTCGTTGTTTGAACCCTATGCAACAGTGGCATTCAAGTATAAATTTGTTTAACACTTATCCTCTGTTTCAACGCTCATTGAAACAAATCTTAATGTCTCCACCTGATGACGGCAACCAGTCGGTAACCGGTAATGGTGTGTAAGTGGGGGATGTGATCAACACATTACTTTGGTCATCCGTGAGCGCCTCAAGCGCTTAGAAGAAAATCACTTTGTGTTTCTGTGTTTGAACATTGTGGTTCGTTCTACCAACCGTGTGTAACAGTGGCATTCAATTATAACATTGCTTACCACTTATCTACGTTTTCAATTCTCACCGAAACTTATCACTCTGTCTTTATCTGGTGACCGAAAATAGCCATGAAATTGGCGGTGTTGTGTAAGTGCGAGGGATGTGAGCAAAACGTAAAATTGAGGTGTTGACCAAAATTGAAATCCAATCATTGTGTAGCAAGTTTCGATAAACCAAATAATTTGATTCGTCGTTAGCGACAACACTTCAGATAACCAATCAGCACGTTCATATGCATGTATAAATATGTTTTGCAAATTTATTAAGAAAGGCTTTTTGATTCTGATTGTGCAAATGCTGAACCTCCGCTGGTCTTCGTTTACCATCTTGTCCCTTGTGTTTATGACAGTTCGTGCAGGTAACAAATCACGTTTAGAATTATTTAATCTTGTGTAACTTGATCAGATTTGCAACATGGAAACGATAGCAAAGGGATTGAATTTTTTCGTGATAATTTTCTCTCGATTCTGTAGTAGTAAAACTAATATAGAATATAAATTAAACCATTATAATTTTGTTAATATCGTTTGTGTTGTGATGGATTCAATTAGCCGCAGGATTCGCTCCTAACAAGTGTGGAATCATTTTGACTGAAGTTTGTTATATACTTGTCCTTTTAAGAAATGTTTACGATATTTCATGGTTTTCATTCCTTTTTAGCATACTTTGTCATTATGATGACTAAACTAAGCCCGATTGCGAAGCTTAAACTCGAATCGCAACTACAATTAAACATTCAGGATGCCACATCAGAGTGTACGATCCACGTAAGTAAATTCGCATTCTAGTTCTTGCTTAATTTAATCATTTTTTCAAGATTCAATGTTTTAAAGAGATATCAATATGATATTTCTGTTATCGTTCTCATTTTTCCATTCTATAAAAAGTTCTAGATATTCGAATTAATCGAAAATATTCAATGCTTTTTCAATTTATCGGACCAATATAATAGATTGAAATGCAGTAAATAATGACGAATTTTCCACTAATTTTATATATTTACGGACACAGATGTGATATTAATGAATAAAATGAAG
>JACCGJ010005103.1:0-88671 GCA_013407085.1 Atriophallophorus winterbourni | reverse complement strand
CCCATAAGGCGTGCGTCTCAAACAGCCTCTGACAACCAAAGCCCAGCTCCTGGCCTGCACGCGGCGGAACTGCTTCTATTGACAGGAGAAAGGGCGAAGGCGGGTGACTGGCGCCTCAAAACCAGTTTGCTCCGGGCAGATGGAGCTCGTTAGCCTGGGAGGGCAGTCCATCTAAGGGAAGGAAAACCCTGATTCCAAACCTCCGCTGCCTTGCGGCATACCAGACTGCGGGAAAGGCTTCGGGAGTGAACCCTGAGGAAAAATCCCTGCTGCCTTGCGGGAAGACTTTTGAGTCAAAGTCTCCGGGTGGGGTCCCCTAAGCTAACCCCCTACTTCGGCCTTGGCAACCGGGTAGTATGTCGCCTACAACAAGAACCATGGAATCCACTTCATCCACAACTCGCTGTCAAAATCACGTTCGCTACATTACATCACATGCCGATTATATCCCACGACCCTCATTTATATCCCACGACCCTCATTATTATATCCCACGACCCTCATTACCCTCATTACACACAAGCAATGAATCTCGTCAAGATGCCCTTTCCAGCTCGCCAAACACAGAACAGCCAAGTCAGAGTGCTCACTTCCTGAAACCCCGTATGCCCTTCAAGCTAGCTGCATTCAACGTCAGGACCTTGAGGCAAACAGGACAACAGGCTGGGTTAGCTCGTACACTAGAAACGATGAGAGTAGACATCTGCTGCCTATCAGAAACGCGCTTACACGACTCTAGTAATGTGATAAACCTATGCTCACCGAATAATACCGGCGTCAAGTTCCGTTTGCGTGTATCTGGTGATGAAGAGGCCCAGGCAGCGGGACTTGCAGGAGTTGGTATTGCCCTGAGATCACGCGCCGAGGCAGCCTTGATTGACTGGTTACCTGTCAATAGCCGTTTGTGCGCCGTCCGACTTGGTGGCTCATGCAAAATCAGTCAACACAGGCAGAACACCCGTGCACTCTTCGTCATCGCAGCCTACGTCCCCACTGACTGCAGTGCTGATTTAGCGAAAGACGAATTCTACCGAGGTCTAGACGAATTACTGCGTAAAGCACGAAAGTCGGATATTGTCATCCTGGCTGGCGATCTTAATGCCCGAGTGGGCCGCCTCTCACAAAGTGAACGACACCTCGGTGGTCCATATGGTCTCGATTGCGTCCGATCAGACAACGGTGAACGCCTGTTGAGTCTATGTGCTGAGCACCGCCTATTTCTCAGCAGCGTCAATTTCCGACATTCCAAACAACGGTCAGCAACATGAAGATCCCCCTCGACAGGACTCTGGACACAAATTGATCACATTGCGATCAGTTATCGATGGCGTTCCAGTGTGCAAGACTGCAGATCATATTGGTCGACCTGCCTATCATCAGACCACGCGTTAGTCTGTGCAAACCTAACTATGCGTTCCAGCGGATCGCGTAAGAAAAATATCACGAGGCTGGATACGCTTAAACTATCAGATAGAGCAGTGGCAGAGAACTATCTAACGGCCCTATCTAATGCACTTGGACCCCATCCTGATAATATTGAGGAGCATTGGGCTCAAATCCAAAGCGCAATGTATCATGCTGGCATGGAAAGCTGTGGAACATCAAAGCGAACAGATTCCAACTGGATATCTGCTGCTACAGCCAAATTAATTGACCAACAGCGTTCCTTACCTCCGGGAAAAAGATATGATGAACAGCGCAGGCAAATTCGCCACCAGTTGAAGACCAGCCTCAAAACGGACCGAGAATCATGGTGGGAAGAGCGGGCAAGAGAGATGGAAGCAGCCCAAGCAGTTGGCAACACCCGCAAATTGTTCCAGCTTATACGCTCCACGGGACCCCGAATGCCCAGCGTGAGCGAACTCATCACGGAAGCAGATGGGTCGTTGATTACCAACAGAGAAAGGCGAATGGACCGCTGAAGGGAACATTTCGCTAGCCAATTCAATCAACCGCGACCACTCTCTGTTGCTCAGCCTAGTGGCTCCACCACTCAGTGGCCGGCCCCACAGGAACCACATACAGAGGCCGAAATTCGCTCACACATAATGAAGCTTAAACGACGCAAAGCCCCTGGTTTAGACGAGCTACCAGCCGAACTATTTGTTGAAGGTGTCGACGTGTTGTGCAGTGAACTGTCAGTGCTCTTCGGAAAGATCTGGAACGAGGAAACCATACCCAGCGCGTGGGGACCGTCAGCCATCGTCCCAGTATTCAAGAAAGGGTCGAGGAAAGAGTGCGGTAATCACAGGGGTATCAGTCTCATACCGGTGGTCTCTAAACTGTTCGCATCAATCATCCTGAACAGGCTTAACAGCTACCGAGAAGCAGAGTATCGAGAAGAACAGGCTGGTTTTAGAGGAGGACGCGGGTGTGTGGACCAAATCTTCACGCTCCGCCAAATTTTGGAGCAACGTTACCAATACGCACGCCCAACAATCATAGTCTTTCTTGACATAAGAGCAGCCTTCGATTCCATTGACAGAACCGCCCTCTGGGACTGTCTCATTCGCCATGGTGTCCCACCGAAGTACGTAATCCTGCTCAAGAAGCTGTACTGCCACACCACCGGCAGAGTCAAAGCCTATGGTGATTTATCCAAGCAGTTTACCATTTCCAGCGGGGTTCGTCAAGGATGTCCGATCTCCCCATTCCTATTCAACTTTGCGATCGACGATGTCATGCAGGCAGCAACAGCCCAGCTACCGAATTGTGGGATCGACCTGCTCCCCGGTCGACGAGTTATGGATCTGGACTATGCTGACGACATTGCTCTCCTAGGAGAGGATGCTTGCGCCATACAAAGCGCTTTGGATATACTCGTTGATCAGTTGTCGCTGTATGGATTACATTTCTCTCCGTCAAAATGCAAAGTGTTCCTACAGGATTGGACAGACCCAACACTTGATTTGACGATCGAAAACCATAAACTGGAAGTGACTGACAGATTCACCTACTTAGGGAGCTGCATCACAACTGGGGGCGATATCGAAGCTGAAATCACAGCACGGATTGCAAGAGCACGCCATGCTTTCGCTGGGCTACGGTATCTATGGCGCCGACGCGATGTTGGATTACGCTTGAAGGGCAGAGTGTACCAGGCCACCGTACGAGCAGTTCTACTGTATGGCTGCGAAACGTGGACGCTGCGACAAGCCGATAGTCAACGATTATCGACGTTTGATCATCGCTGCCTGCGGAGTATAGCTCGTTTAAGCTGGCAACAGAAAGTCAAAAATGATGACGTCAGGAGGGCAGTCCTCGGTGATCGCTCTGTGCCACTCTCAGATCATATATCCATGTGCCAGCTGAGATGGCTGGGGCACGTTCTCCGTATGGATGAGCGACGCCTTCCTCGCCTAGCTCTTTTTGCTCTCGCCGGACCAGATTGGAAACGTCGCCGTGGCGGACAAAGGAATACGTGGCGGAAGACCCTCAAACGTCTAACAGCCCCACTAGCCATCGTGGGAACATCGCGCTTACCCGGGTGGGGCCCGAAGGACCGTGAAGACATGTGGCTGACAACACTCAGTGTGATGGCACAAGAAAGGAACCAATGGCGAGAATCCTGCCGTGCTTGTGTTCCCGTTTATCAATGACCCTCCCCCCTCCCTTATTCCAAAAAAGACAAAAAAAGATCAAAAGCGGCATGTGTAAACAGACAGACAAAAAAAATCACCCCTTTTTTTTCTTTTTTTCTCTCATCATGTACCTTCTTCATGGTATACTTGTTGGCACACCGTCTGTAAAGACTTGTGTGAAATAATAATACTGCTCCATACTGACAGCACTGAAATTGCAATCTCTGATAAGGTTTCGTAATTCATGAGTGAATTGGTCAAGTGATTGACCGTGTTCTTGCTTGCATGTCGCCAGTTAATGCCGAGCGAAAATTTCATTTTTTCGTTTAAGATATAAAGCTTCCATGGTGGAAATGGATTTTGCGTATGTAGTACAGTGCGCAAGTAAGTCATAAACATCAGAGGAAACGTAGTTAAATGATACTTTCAGCTTATCTGGTTCAGCTCGTCGAGAAAATTAGAAAATTTATTGAGCCAGTGTTTCCAACGTTTATTAGCGTTTGAGTGAGCGTTGAATTTGTCAGGTCGCAGGAACCGTTCCATTTTCAAATAGTGAATTGAATAAATTGTTCTGATTGATCGATCAAACAAACAAGTGAGAAGAATGATAGCCTGTAAGCTAGGCTTTATTCAATTCGCAATTGGAGTAGAGTGGCTGCAAAGAGAGAAAGAGTATGGTATGTATTACAATAAGAGTAGAAAATGGTGATAAAGCATATCGCAGCAAAATTTAATCATAGCAAACACTTCAATAAATCCAGGTAGCATCGTCGATGAAGTAACATTCAGAATGGTATTATCGTATCTGAATATGACAGCGGAGGTTTAAAATCAGGGTTTTCCGTCCTCTATATATACTGCCCTCCCAGGTTAACGAGTTCCATTTACCAGGAGCTGGACTTGGTTGTCATAGGCTATTTGAGACGCACGCCATGTGGAAGCAGTGGGAGCTTATCCCCCGGCTATGACAACCTTTGGAATCCATCCAGTCTTTGAATCCTCACTTAGATATAATTATGACGGTTAATCGTTGATGCCTTCTGTTAATTTGTTCCATGCAGGGATGTGCACTTATGCAGCCCCCGTACTGCTAAATGGATGTGCTGCATGCGTAATCACGCTTGCGCATCCAACTGTTACCCTCCTTTTCCTTTTGTCTACCTCAGCATAGGCAAGTTGACAGTATCTCAGCCTAGTCTGCATGGATATTCCCTTTTTATTTTCCCTCCCATCTCTGCATAGGCCTTCGTAACCTGACAATATCTTAGCTCACATACAGCACTTTGGGTGTTATTTCATACATGTGCAATCGTTTAATACACACAGCTAACAGTGCTAAATTGATTTGCCACTGGTACGGAACTGCACATGAAAACACACAAGATTCTTACTATTTTCATTTTTTATATCTGTCTATTTTGGGAAACCTGACAGTATCTTAGCCCACGGGACCAAAGTCTTCGTGTGGCACTTTACCTGGACCAGACTCGTGGTTTCATATTTACATACACTCTCTGACTGTGCGGTACTTTGCCTGTATCCAAGTTTTGTGATTTCATACATACTTTGTACTTATCGAGGCAGGCTTGCCGAAATAGGCTGGCTTGCCGAAAGGGCTGGCTTGCCGAAATACCTCCACGTGGTGCCAGCTGGGTGGGCTCGGTTCTCCGAGCTCAGCGAATGGTTCGGCGGTGGTGCCTGAGGGTGTGGTGGGTTTTCGCCTGGCAAGCGTTCTCCCTATAAAAAGCCACAAAAAATCCAATGATGACATCACGACGCGGCGGATGTGACTCGCCGCTCTAAAAGTCACTGCCCCTTGTCCTATCCAAGGACATTGTATGGTGCACAGGCAAAAACTGAAGTCACCAACCTATCAACGGGGTTATCGGGCTTCGAACTGGAAATTCACAGAAAAGGGCGTATGAACCGCTTCGTCGGTCACCGGCCACCGATAGGTGCGAACCTCTCTCGCTCCACTGCCTTGTGGGTAAAGGCTCGGGGTGGGACCCCCTAAACGAAATCTCCTCTACTTCGGTGTAGGCAACCGGGTAGTATCATGCCTACGTTCAACGATGCCGATGACAACGCTTTGTACCCCCCTTCTCGCTTTGTACATCTCATTGTTTATGTTGAACGGCACTATATCTGTATCAGATTGTGCAAATATAAATAAATAATAAACTTATCGAGGCATCTTAGCTCACGTGTATATGGTATGATGGTATGAAAGCACAAGCCTGATCCAGGCAAAGAGCCGCATAGCCAGAGACTGCACCTGAGCTAACTTACTGTCAGGTTTCCCAGGCCTAAACAGATATGAGAAATAGTGAATGAAGATGGTAGCAAGACTTCAGCGTGTTTCAGCATGCAGCTCAGCACCCGTGGCCAATCAATTTAGCACGGGGTTAGCCGCACGGCACAGAAGTACTGTACCATTGCACACGTGTAGCTTCTGACTATCATATTCTGCTCCAGTATTTGCTTGTAATTTATAAATAGTAATTATATTATAATACGGATGTATGTATGTATATGTTTGAAAGCACAAGCCTGATCCAGGCAAAGTGCCGCACAGTCACAAAGTGCACGTGGGCTAAGATACTGTCAGGTTGCCCAGCCCTAGACAGATATGAGAGGGGGGAATAGAAATGGTAGTGAGACTCCAGCGTGTTTCAGCATGTAGCTCATTACCGTTGGCCAATCAATTTAGCACGATGTTAGCCGCACAGCACAGAAATACTGCACGATTGCACATCTGTGGATGTTACACATGCGAAGCGGCCATATAAATACGAAAACGCACAGAACAAGACGAGGACCGTTACTGGAGGGTGTTGGTTGCCGTGGAGAATGCAGCTGTCCGGAAGGTTTAAAACGTCTACTACAAAACTGTGAATTAACCCACGATGTATGATGCCGGCGACACAACGAAGTTTGCCAACTTCTTTAACAGGGAATAGACGCTCTTTACGAGGTGCCTGTAGCGCTCCAATCCAGCGACTGTAAACCTGACTTGATTGTTGTGAAGGACGGGATTGCATTTATAATTGACGTGCAAGTTTGCAATCCAGGGCTTGTTCAGTCCACTTGGGAACGTAAACAAAGCAAGTAAAGCACCCTAGATATCAACTAATCTATTGCTTACATGTTACAAATGATGGGCTATAATGTGGATCGTTTTGAACATCATCCGATCGTGCTAACGTTCAATGGATTTCTTTACGTGAAGAGTTCGACAATTCTGCAGCATTGTGGTTTTACTTGAGGGGATATTGGTTGTTTGTGTAAGAGGACTATCTGGCTCACGGAAAATCTATGATTATTACGTTAGAGGAACTCATACATTGTGAACAAATTGATTTTGTTATTTTCAACGTCGGGTGTTGCCTTCCCATGGCAATGGCTTTGTAAGCTGGTTTTGTGAGCGACCAATTTCATGAAATAAATGGTATAATAGTAATTAATAATATTATAAATTAGTGGCATACAAGCGCAACTGGTTGACCATTCTTTCATTGTATCAAACGCACGCGGATCCTGATCATACTGTCCCTACCTGATGAGTGCAAACAGCACGAAACCGGTCGTGCGGCGTGTGTGTGTGATGGAGATGCATGGTAATGAGCTTTTATATTCATGGTCATGGGTTTTAAACCCAGTCTACATAAGTGGGGGCTCATGTGATTGAACAGGTTAGTCTTACAAACCGTAGCCAACAGTGGCATCCTGGTCGTGGGGTGTGTTTGATGGAAATGCATGCAAATGAGTTTTAATATTATAAATTGTTCTACTGCTATTTTGAATGTTAATCATTGCATCATCAATGGTGCTTATCATAAAACTATCAGTAAGGCTTTTTTTGTTATCAGTCCACGAATCTCACTGCTGACAAACATTAGAATTCCATTTTCAACACAACCGCGTGAGCAGATCGATAACGGTCAATCCAGTCCAACCAAAGTTCTCGTCGAAGACGTTTTAGGAGCACCACAACGTCTTATCTGCAAATTGCAATGGTAGGGACATGTTTTAAGAATGCCTACCCACCGTTTACCGTACCGCGCTTTATTCGCAGAGCCTGGCAGAAGCTGGGAGAAACGATCGGGCGGCCAGTCCATGACGTGGCGCGTTGGGATGAAGAAACTCACCGTAGCGCTAGGCTCAGTTGGGCGTATTCGCTTGCCTGGGTGAGGTCCAAAAGCTCCACCTAATAGTTAGCTGGAAACCTTACGAGATATGGCTGCAAACCGAAGTCAGTGGCGGCAGTGTACTTTATTATGTGTGTCATAATTTTTTATCTGGTATTATTTTATATAAAAACATCAAAATCACATGCATTGAAACTACAAAAACAATCTGCTTTTTGCGCATTTGCTTTTGCATTTTCCGCTTGCTTGCTTTCCCTTTTTCACGCACTTGCTTATCTGCTTTTCGTTCTTCATATTGCTTGGTACTTTGTCTGGCTCCAGACTTGTGCTTCATGATGATAATGATGATATCTGCAAATTTGTTGACCGTGTTCACAGCAAATTTATTTCCTGTTTTTAATAATCTCCACAATGTCAGTCTTATTTCAACGCGGTTTTTCTCGTTACAGAAATGTGGTACGAAATTTTACCGGCCGTTGCCGTAATGTATGCCGCAGTCGCGTTGATGGAACCGAGTTTGAAGGTTCTTTCATACGTTTTCTATAACAGGGTAAGTTACTCTATTGTTTTTGTGTGTGAACCGCTTTGATTTTAGTGGAATGCGCCAAATTTTTCTCGTTATACCCATGATATGGACCTGTATATTCGTGACCGTAATCTGGTTAGCAGTATTCGCAAACTCAACGTAAGTCGTGTGTTTTGTGCACTACTTTTCTGTCCATGCAGGGCCTGGAAGTTATCCCGGACGAGGCTGATGAAAGCAAATCAAATTAATCGTAGCCTTCATGTCAATTTTCGTTGCATAATTAAACTAGATGATAAAATATCATACATTGTCCTCAATATGGCTTGCGATTGATGCCTGGATCAGGCTTGTGCTTTCATACCATATTGGTTAGATGTAACACGTGTTTAGCTGTACTGGCAATCCTCATAGGTCGTCGTGACTCAATTTATCACTCGCGGATTGATTTTTGTATTCGGGTTGGATGTCCGGTCATTTGATCACCAGACACTTCATCCCCAGGGAAGGTATTAAAGATAAAAAGATATTTTCCACCAGTTATACCAGTTACACATTTTCAATTTATTGAATGCGTCACACCACCAGCAGTTTACTGTCTTTTACAAAACAAAACAGCAATTACATATAATGAGTTGCCTAGTGTGTTTCGACATATGGCGCCAAATGCAGCACCAGATGTCATTTTAACTGACTTTGAAAGTGCATTTCGCTCAAACTTCCCATCCGCAGGAGTGACTGGATGTTATTTTCATCTATGCCAAGCCATGCAACGAAAAATATGTGAAGTAGGGATGAAAGCAGATTATGAGGCAGACGATGATTTACGCCTCATGATTAGATGCCTACCAGCGTTGGCTTTTGTGGCGTTGAATGATGTAGTCGACACATTTGAGATTTTAGCCGAATCTATCCCTCAAAGTGAGAGGATGAATGAGCTGTTTTCTTATTTTTGAACATACCTTTGTTCGAGGTCGACGAATTAGAAGTAGAAGAGAAAACTTTGCACGAGCTATATTTCCACTTGAAAGCTGGAATAAGTATGAAGACGCAGATAGTGGTGTTGCCCGAACGAATAATGCTGCAGAAGGCTGGCATCATGCATTACAGTCACTCGTTTCTTGCCAACATCCCACCAACATTTCTTAACGGTTTGCGAAAGGATTGCCGACAGCATACTGCCTCTTGTCTTCAAGCAAGTGCTGGGTTTCATATCAAACAGACGAAGAAGTATGCTGAGATATGCGCCAGGATATCTCGAGCAATTCAGCGATACTCAACTATGGAAAAATTGACGTTCCTATCTCTCATGCTAAATAAATTCATTTGAACGTATTCTGCATTCTTCAGAAGTGATCAAACTGGGGATGAAGTGAATTGGGGATTAAATGTCTGGGGATTACGTGTCTGGCGATTAAGTGTCAGCCTTCATGTTGACCCTTTTCGGCTGATCTGGACGGTGCATGTCACTTCGCTTTGTGCGGCTGGTTAAATGAGTAGATGTCTCTAAACCATATTGACCCAAAAATTTCTAATGCGATCGGACTGATCTTGCCAGCAACACTTGGCTTTTGCTCTAACTTTTAAATCATCATCATCATAGACACGTAGCACGTACCGAATGCTTAACTGCCACACAACCTTGAAAAAGTAAAATCCTAAAAGATTGGGAAGGGTGGGATTTAAATAGCTACGGATTTTATAGAAGAGTATGCACAAACAAACTGGGAAGAGGTGCCTACACCTCGGATGGAACATACAGTCAAACAACTTTCGTGAACGAGTAGAGCGACGTCAGCATGGCAGTTTCCTTGCGGCTTTCACTGGCATGCATCATAACAAGCTTTTCTCGTCACTCCGCTTGACAAGAAACACGGTTAAGCAAACACTCCAAGAACATGCTTAGTGCAAGACCGTCATTGAACACGGTTTCGGGACATATCCTGAAGCGTAACTAGCCATTGCGATATATGATCGCGGGGACACCAGCCTGGAAGACGCGCTGCGCCGACTTTGGAAAGGTTACTAGTAAGGGTTTTTAACTGCTTATGCCATGTGACGGTTTGGCCACCACGAGATTTATGCCAATCAGGATGTGGCGTCGCAAAAAGAATCTGTTTCGGAAGTCGGTGGTCCGGCATCCGTAAAACGTGACCCAACCAACGTAACCTATGCAGGTTATTCTGCTTCTCTATATCAACATTACTACCCAACAACTTATTTTGGAGAGCATCGGTGCGTATGGGATTGTAACAGCTAACTCCTAGAATGTTGCGGAGATACAAATGCGAGCGTCAATGCAGTGTGGAGTCGACAGTGTGATGACGCTGTATGCTAGATGTCCACTGATGAATCTTCGCAACGCATTTTCTCGAATACGCCCGTAAACTACGGGAAGTTTAGACTCAGAATTTTGCAAGAGTACACGGATTCTGATGTTTGCTAATGTAGATGAATTTCTTGACATTTGGGGCAACACATCTCTCAGTGCGATCAACATTCGCAGTGGTTTCAGAGATATGGCTGAAAATCGAGTTATGTGGCTGTCTTGGTTTTATAGTGTTTATTTAATATTGAATGTTATCAAGTAGAGTTGTGAAGAACGCATGTTATGATGTACGTCAGTGGAAGCTGTCATGTTTATATCTTACTTTTCACAACACGATTGATTGCGTGTTTGATTCGAGGAGTCAGCGCCTCTTCACACGAATTATTCTCCAGACTCCTTATATACACTCAAACAGGACTGGCGCGACTGTTCCAAATCTCACCATGTCTGATGTAAATTGGCAAACAGCTTTGTTTATCGTGGCATTTGTATCTCTGCTGATGGTTTTGTTACGGACGAGATCTTACAGCGTGTATGTATTGCGGGTGTACTGTTTGCTAACTTTCGCCATCTATGACGACGACCCTATGTTTTTGCTCATACTAAAGCTCGGGTATACAATACTAATGCATTACTGCTTTCAAAAGCTGGTCTACAGAGCATGTTCACCCCACTACGGCTGCGTCCTCTGCGGTGGCTTGGCCACGTCAACAGAATGAAAAATAGTCGTATTCCGAAAGATCTACTCTGGTGATTTGCAATCAGGAAGTCGACCATTGGGCAGACCGCACTTGCGGTACAAAGACGTTTGCAAAAGAGATTAGAAAGCTCTTGGCATTGACCTAGCGAGTTGGGAAGAACTTGCTCTTGACCGCTCATATTGGAGGCATTGTGTACGGCATCATCTGCAAGCTGGGGAGGAGAAGATACAGCTCTCGGCTACGGAACGCAAATCACGCCGCCGGCGTGCAACTGATGCAATACAACCTAGTTCTGACTATCGTTGCCAGCGCTGCGGGAGAGATTGTTCATCCCGAATCGGACTGCTTAGTCATGAAAATTCATGCGATTGTGATTTACATCCATGTTCGACATCGACCGATGGAGGCCAACAACAACAATACAGTCGTGCGTGCTACGCTTCTCCATGGCTGTGAAACCTTGTCTGTTTGAGCAAAAATACAATCTGCCGGCTTTCTGTTGTTGACATCCATTGTCTGCGTACGATTGCTCGTATTACAAGCCTGTGTGAGGACCGCGAGCCGAGTGTACTGCTACTGCTCACTCGTTTGCAATAGTTGGGAAATGTTTTAGGACTGCCTCATCACCTGTTACGATACCGTGACTTACTCACGAAGCCTGTGAGAAACTACCTGGTGACCATTTCATAACATGGCCCGCTCTGGCATGAAGCTACTCACCGTAGCACTAGGCCTTAGTTTGCCTATGTGGTGTCCAAAATATTTGCTTGATATTTGGTTAAAAACCTTGCACGAAACAGCTGCAAACCGAAGTCGATGACATGAATGCAGTTTATTATTTGCGTCGTGATTCTTTTTCCTGTATCATCATCGAAAAAGTTCTCAAAATCGCATGTAGTAAAACTGCAAAACAAGCTGCTTTTTGCGCATTTGTCTATTCCTCTTTCCCGCGTTTTATTACGCGTCTGTTTTTCCCGTTTCATAGTGCTTAGTACCTTGTCTGACTCCAGAACTGCGTCCATGATGCGTCATTCCTTCATCTTTACGGTTATATCGTGAAATGGTTGAATGATAATTAAACCCAGCGGTACATGCTACCAATGTAAGGCTGTCTATGATGATCAAGAGATTAGATTTTATAGTTCTACACCCGTGGTTCAAGTTTATTAAGGCCATTTAAAACCAAATTATTCACTCATGGCCATGAAAACGTCGAAACAATAGCGTCTAATGTCAAGTGTTGCTCACACTAACACCCCACTACCGGTTTCTGGCTGCCGTCATCAGGTGGAGGCAGTAATATTAGGTTCTGTGAGCCTTGAAACAGTGGATAAGTGGTAAGCACAGCTATACATGAATGCCACTGTTAAATAGGGTTCGTACAACAAATCACGATGTTCAAACACAGAACCGCAAAGTGATTCTTGGTCAAGCACTCGAGTCGCTTATGGATGACCGAAGTGATGTGTTGCTTACATTCTCCGCACTTACACACCACTACCGGTTTCTGGCTGTTTGCCGTCATCAGGTGGAAAACCGGTAGTGGTGTGTAAGTGTGGGAGATGTGAGCAACACATCACTTTGGTCATTCACAAGCGCCTCGAGTGCTTGACCAAGAATCACTTTGTGATTCTGTGTCTGAACATCGTGGTTCGTTGTACGAACCCTATTTAACAGTGGCATTCATGTATAATCTTGTTTAACAGCGTCTAAGGTTTTTAAGTCCTCTGCATCCATGACGATTTAAGGTAAACGTTGTTAGTGTATACCGCATGTCGCTTTCAAGGCTGTTTGATGACAAATTAGTTTATCTGACTTAGACTGAGGATTTTTTTGAGTCTGAAACCGAAAGAGTAGTGGTAAACAACCTTATGGCTGAATGAATAGAGCACAGGGATGTCTATTAAACCCATAGCAATGAAAGGAAAATGTTTAAAGTTTTGTTAATGGCTGCAAATGCCGTCGGCGAGTGTATTTACATTGACCGAAACATGCCATAAAACCTAAACTCTGTTCGTAATGCTTCACTTGGTCTGACAAAGCTTTTGTTCATGAGAGAAACGATTCCATTTGTAACATCTTACTGTTTTTTGAAGTGTTTGAGAGTTTCGACTTGATGTTTCGGACGGTCAACACTTCCCAGAAAGCATTTTGGCTACCTTCTGTTAGGATTTTCCAAGAATCAGCTCACCAATTTATGATCAAAATTATTATCTATCTACCTATCTTGATTACCGACCTTTATGGCTACGATTCCGTGTTTGCGACAAGCCTATTACGTGCGCAATCTTCCAGATCGCAGTAGTTTACGTGATTCCACTTAAAAACCTACAAAACCCCATGCGCGGATTGTGAGGCATTACTTGGGCAAACTGGAAGGAGAGTGGGTACCAGACTGAGTGAACACCAATCAGCGGTGAGGAAGCACGATTACAAATCGTTACTATCAATTCACGTCGATCAAGAGGGACATCAATTCAACTGGAATGGAACCAGAGTCATTGCAAGGGGACGCACGCGCCACATACGGGAATTCCTCGAGGCGTGGCACTCCACAACGCGGTCATTGAATCAACACGTTCAATTAGACGACATGTATGTGCTAATTAGGAACCGAACATTAAGCCATGTGACCTTGAGAACGAACAATGACGAGGAAAGAAACAGAATGGTCAGCGGACAAAACAATGATTAAGATCACTTCGCAAGAAGATCAGATGACGATATCATCTAGCTTGATGACAAAACGTCATACTGCTACAACGCCAGCTCAGTGAACACAACGCACAACATCCAATCCCTGAGCTACAAGTATTCGCTTCAATAAAATTCATAGAATTTTTTTGGGTGATATCATTTCCCAGTCAAACACATTTTAGCCCGGCGAATCAAAGACGTTTTAAACTCATGTGGAAATCTTCCGTCAACCGTGCCGGTCAAAACATCGATTGACGTTATCACGTGATTTGTGTGACGAATCAATCGATCGACATTTTAAAATCCGAAGCCAATGAAGCTACTACGATAAATGATACTACGTGAACAAAATTGCGAGAGCGTTTTCACTGTTTGCACTAGTGGTCCGCCAAGCAATACAAGCAACGCCCACCCGTCGACTATTCCTAGACGTGTACTTCATCACGCACACACTAATGTGTACCAATATTCCTCAAAGTACCCCAACTTGGCTAACACAAAAGCCTACGCGACTCTGCCGTGCGGAAGATTAGTTGCCCGAGACACTACGTTTAAATGTCGAAAATGTGTCAACCGAAGTCAACCTGTCAGATCACGCTCACATTCCCAAAGCATGGGTGGAAAGTTGATTCGCCTAGGTTCACAGACAAGACGAGTAAACAAGTCCAGCAACAAAGAGTCTCATGTTATTATCGAACGTCAGACCATTACCGAGGCTTCAAACACAGCCGAACAAACCCTGAACGACGTGGCCTGGAAAGATTGCCCAGACGAATCGGTCACTTTTCTTGTATCGAAGAAGATTGTTGAGAAAGACAGTGATTGGATGCAACTGACCATGGTTGGCCCCGAGAGAGACACTAATCTGCGGTTCCGAATTCGCAAGAACGCTCCGATGGTGGTAGCCATGGCTGCAGTCAGCCGACGTTTCGACTTGAGCGGACCGAATGCGGTGAATTTGTCGGTCATGTGTCCTGATTTCGGTGGTTTGAAAGAATTGAAGCCGAATGACACCGCGGAAAACTTGGGCCTCGCATCGGGAGACATTATAGTGGCGTGGAAAAAACCAAGCGAGATCACCGGTGGTGACACGGTCAAAAAGGAACTTTGCTTTGTTTGATGTATTGCTTTCATTTTGATGTATCTGTTGTGTTTCACGGTAATGATCATTTTGAACACCAAGTGATTATGTTGCGCTTGTTTTGGTTCAAAGTTGTATAGTGAGATTTCCCAGAAATGCCCATGTTATGATGGATGCGTCGTCGATGTTGCAGCAGAGTCTATCGTTGCGTTCTATCGATCTATGCGTTGTTCTAACCAAACAGCCAGGAAATCAGAACGAGACCAGAATGGGACGTTGATCGGGAGTCCAAGGTCCAAGCGCCCAGTGTGTGCATTTGGACCGTGGACATGTTTTGTATTTATATGGTAGCCACAGAGCGAACGTGTGAGGGTACACAATAATCGTAGGATGGTGCATAGTGGGAACTACGGACGTTGGTTGTCATGGGCGAGTCAGACAATTTGAATTGTAGTGAACATGGGGTTTGTTGCCGAGGTACGACATGACTCTCCCAACAACAATTTTTCCTCCGTTTTTGACTGGTCGATCAGGCACTCGGGCTTGTTTGATTCGTTAGGAGGGTGCTCTCCTAACAGCCCACAGCGATGCTATTTAGCCTGTCCGAATTTCTAATGGTCATTTACACTAGGGATTACAGCTTATTGGTTCAAGGTTCCGCGCTAACGTATGTTCAAGTTGTTGTTCTGTATAGACGGGGGATTCAAGATTCAAGAATTTATGGTATAAAAAAGCTCGTAGCTGTACAACACCACAGGATATTCGTATAAGGACAATAAATATATATACAAAAAAAGATTGAGTCTTCAGGAAGATCGACAGTTTTGTAGTTGCAAAAAATGCCATGTATTGTGGCGGTATGATGGGTAAAAAAATATTCGTTTGGAAAAAAAAATCATGTTATATAAACGGGATGTAGGGTGGAATTACTACGCATAAATATATCCAATTTGTTCCTGAAAATCCTTTCACTAGATGATTGGACAACATCTGACGGTAGGGAGTTCCATGAGAAACAAACGCGCACCGAATAGAAGAACCGACGGCAGTTCCGGTGGGAATGTGGAATATCAAATGCAAATGGGTGAGTACGTGTGGCATGGCTTGACCGGAGGCGAAATAGATGCCTCAGAGGGTGCGCCTTGGAGTTCATTATTTTGTAGGTTAGTATTAGATCGAATCGAACCCTTCTGCGAAGCAGTGTATCCAAATTAAGCTGCTCAAGTCGATTCTCATATGGTAGGTTGCGGAGGCAGCCAACCATTTTAGTTGCTCTGTGATAGATCCTCTCGAGCAGCTTGATGTCCTTTTGTAGCCACGGTGCCCAAGCTTGCACTGAGTAATCCATCACCGGGTTAATATACGTATTTATGAGCATGGAGAATGATTCCCGGAAAAAATGTCCGAAAATACGCCGAAGCATACCTAGCATGCGGCTAGCTCGGTTGTACACTGCTTCGCATTGCATGCTAAACTTCAGACTTCCACTAATCCATATGCCGAGGTCTTTTTCTTTGGTTGTCCATTCCAGTTGATTTGGTCCAAGGTTGTATGAGAATGGAAAATCTTTGCCTATTTGCAACATTTTACACTTTCGGAAGTTGAATGGAAGTTTATTTCTCTCCGACCAGCTGTTCAATAGATCCAAATCGCTTTGTAAGCGCAAACAGTCCACGCTTGACTTGATTCGCATCCAAATTTTAACATCATCCGCAAAGAGAACCATTTTGGCTGTGACAAGTTTCGGAAGGTCGTTGATGTAGACCAAAAAGAGAACCGGACCAAGTACCGAACCTTGTGGGACACCGCTAGTGGCCTCGATTTCCCCAGACATCACACCATCGATACGTACAGTTGCTTTGCGATCAAGAAGGTAACTTCTCAGCCAGACAAGAAGGCACCCATTAATACCAACATCGTGCAACTTGCGCAGCAGTATAGAATGGTCCACGCGATCAAACGCCTTTGATATGTCCAAGTAACACGCATGCACGCAACCACCATTATCCACTGCCTGCGTCCAGTCATCCAGTGTCTCCAGTAGGTTAGTCAAGCAAGAACGAGACTTTCTAAATCCATGTTGCTCTCTGGACAACAAGTTTTGGGCTTCGAGATGACTCACAATTCTTTCGCACACAATTCGCTCCATAATTTTTGAGATCACTGGAAGGAGTGTAACAGGGCGGTAATTTGCTGGGTCAGAACGAGTTCCACCTTTGTAGATGGGTGTTATGATTCCTCTCTTCCAGTCATTAGGTACAACACCCTCCCTCAAGGAGTGATTAAATAAATCACAAAGTGGTTCGCACAGTTGACTGCCGCATAACTTTAGGATTGCAGGTGTGATTCCGTCAGCTCCCGGGGACTTGTTGATATTCAACTTGCGTAGTTGGTGCTGCACTGTTTCCGAACTGATGCATATATCACATAACGTCTCCGGCACAATTGTTGCTGACAATTCTGATGGTTGTAATTTATCCTTGGGGGTGAAAACTCGTGAATAAAAACTGGCTAGAGCGTTAGCGGTTTCCAGAACAGAATCAGTTAGTCCGTTATCTGTCATGATTGGAAAAACACCGGGTTTCAGCTTCGTAGTGTTGTTAACAGTTCGATAAAGCAGTTTGGGATTTCGCTGCATTCTTACCGCCAGCTGACGCTGGTGGTGATATTGTTTGTCCTCTCGGATGAGATTTGTGACCTGATTCCGCAATTCGCGAAAGTTTGCCCACGTCGAATCAGTTCTGGAGACCCTGTGAATAGCCCATGCCAAATTTCGCTTTGTCAACCATTTTCTAGTCCTACTGCGAATTCTGAATTGTGGTTCTTTGCTATTATGTTTCGGGACATTTTTAGAATTGAAATGTATCATGTTGATTATGTAATCTGTCAGGGTTGTGCAATGCGAGTCCGGATCACTGAAATTTATATTATGTTCATCAAAAGCTACCATTGTTTCCATCAAACCAATGTAATCCACTTTTCTATTTTGTTTTGTTTGCTTTACAATTCTACTGGCGTTGCACACGTATTGAAATAGCAGAACGAGGTGGTCGCTTCGACCCAGCGGAGGGTGATACTGAACATCTTCAACGGCTGTGGCTTCGGACGTTAAGACTAGGTCTAGAACAGAGGTCTGTTGCAAATTTCGTTGTCGTGTATAATCGAAAACATGATTATACAAGGGGATGTAATCGAACAGTTCGCGAAATTTGTAGTCTAGGGATAGGGGTGGGTGATCTACTCGGTTATATAGTTGAGGCAGATTGAAGTCTCCCATAATCAGCAATTGCGAATTGCGCTGTTTTCCGGCGTACTGCATTGCTTTCAAGAGTTTTTCGTTATATGCATCCAATGATGATGGTGAACGGTAAACTACACCAACGATGCAACTGTCGCCTGATTCGAGCTTCAAGTTGCACCATATACTGTCTTCCAGATCGAGTTCAGTGTCTGTAACTACCGTACAGTATAAACGTTCATGGTGGTAAACAGCTACTCCACCACCTGTTCTTAAGCGGTCTCTCCGAAACAGGGTCATGTTTGGAATAGAGAGCTCGCTATCGGTCACGTGAGGTTGGAACCATGTCTCAGTTATTGCTATGACGTCGAGTGAGTGCTGATTGCAGAGATCCTTCAGTTCAGTTAGTTTGTTTAACAGGCATTGTGCGTTTGTATATAGGCAATTGATTGTGGTTTTCGTATACAGTGATGGGGCTGAAAGCTCGTCTATTAGTCCGACCCTTCGAGAGTCGGACATCGGTCGTTTTTTGGGATTGCCACAGTGTTTCTAATCGGAGTCTCGTCTGATTGTGGAAGGCGTGGTTCATTAGAAGGCGTAGAAAGTCTGTGATCACTCATTCTGACATCCTTCGGGAGATTCCTATAGTTTGCTTTCCAGTTAGCCCTAACTGATTCCATCATACCTTTCGTTAAAAGTGTTACTTTCAGAGGTTTTGGCCCGTCACCTTTATAGTTTGGTGAACGAGGTATTCTAAAAGTGTCCACCACAACTGACTCGTGAGCCCCGATGCTGTTGGCAACATAGAGCCACTGTTTGTAATCGTGGTGCTGTATTTCACTTCCTGAAGCAGTGTCAGTGTGTTCGGGAACACCAAGAAGAACAATACTGCGTTGGTCACATTTTTTCCCATTGTTCAAATTACCTTTCCTCTCCCACCACGGAATATCTGCATGTATGCGACATTTAGTCTGTGAGAATGTACGTAGCAAATAAGAGTTTAACAGAACGTCTTCCATCTCTTTTTGGCTTTTGAAAGTTATTCTCAGTAAACGTGGTTCATCGAGATGAGGAGAATTGGGGTGCCGACTTAGGCGGGTTATTGAATCGGGCAGTATCGAGCTCATATCCATCATTGAACACAGCTGGTACCATTGTTCAATGTCGTGAGTTCTTCTACTCGAGAAAAGTGTCCCTGATGTCTCCGGCACATTGGTGCAAATTACACTGAGATTCATCAAAGTTCTTTTCATTTCATCATTAGTTTTTGAAGTAGAGGAATTCTGCTGGTGGACAGTCAGTACACGCCCCTTCGACTTTCTAATCTGATTAACATCTGAGTCGCAGCTTGCGTTAGCATTACTCAGCTGTTTAGCTTCCCGCGAATTCTCCTTAAGTAACGGAGTAACTTGTGGAGTTACGGGATGTAGCGTTGGGTTCGGGTTGATTTCACTTTTTAATGAGTTATTGTGGGCATTTACTATCGACTTCAATGTTTCCTCAAATTTTTGGGAAATGTTCTCTAAGTATTTGACGCGATTTTCCAGGTCTCCTGATTGTGATGCATTGGTCCCGGTGCCGTTTAACGACTTTGTTCTACAGACGCTGCATACATAACAGACACTAGGAATTTCAGGATTATTAATAACGACTACTGCCTCGTTAGTCAAAAGTTTATCGCAATTAGTGTGTATCTTAGTAGAGCACATATAACACATGACTACTTTCGATTTCACACTTACCCCCTTTCTGCAAATTTGACACGTAGTTTTCGTAGGTCTAGACATTCGATAGCTGTTGAGGTTGTCTGGCCAAGGTCGTCTGATCGTTGAATGGGGGTGTTGATAGCTTCCACTAAAACACCTAGGCGCGTATCGATCGGTTCACGGTTGAGAGATGAAATTTGCGAGGTTCGCGTGGGAACGTATCGCAATGTATTGGATGCAAATTACCAATTAAAACAGTCGTGGTGATCGTAGATTTGATCTTGCACAAATGATGCACGGCTTGTTGAATTCAGTTGAAGAAGATCTTCCGAACGATATTGGTCCCGACCAAGTCAAAACAGCGACAACAAATTTTGCTCGCGCACACAATTTCCACGGTGATGTGGAAAATAGTGACTTCCGAAATATTGATCACTGGACACTGAAGCTGATTAAGTCCAATAGATCTCTTCAAGCGAAATCGAATGGTGTAAGAATAATCCGAATAGGATCAACGAGTGACGAGTAATGTTCAAAAGTATCAGAGCACAAAATTATGCGTCCGTCCGTTAACGACAGGTTACAGGGGATGGTTGCCCCATGTAAGCTGCATACTATTCTCTTCACTCACATCATCGCGATTCCCCGGAACGGTTTTTGTGACTGATCTTACTACATACTTTACTTTCAATTACCTTGAATGCGGCTGCCTCCACGGGTAGTTCGCATTTCAAAACAGCTGGCAAGCAATTGTTAAATGCATTTTTGGACAGCCTTTCCATGGTTTCAGCATAGGCTGCTCCCAGAAGGGCATTCCAGCTGTTAACTATTCTTGTGGATAAAGTGCACTTTGCAGCAAGTCGCTGAGTTTTTCGCTTCCAACCTCTGGTTTTGGCATTCGTTGTGAGCTGGTCGTTATACTGTCCGAGCAAGATCCTTCTTATAATCTGCATATCATATCTGATTCGGCGATGCTCGAGCGGGAACAAGTCAAGTCTCACACGAAGCTTTTCATAGCTCAACGATTTAATTGCGATCAACATTTTCGCATCACGGTATTGCAGTGTGTCTGTATTCCAAACCCAACTGTGTGCGATGTCAATCTTGAATTGATCGACAGCTTTGTTTACCTTGGCAGTTGTATCTCCGCTGGCGGTTGTGTCGAGGACGAGATCTCACATCGTGTTCAAAAAGCGGGTGCAGCGTTTGCTAACCTTCGCCACCTGTGGCGTCGACGCGATGTTTCACTCCATACTAAAGGCCAAGTGTACAACGCAGTGGTGCGTGCTACACTCCTTTATGGCTGCGAAACCTGGTCTATCCGAGCGGAAGATGTCCGTCGGCTTTCTGTTTTTGATACCCGTTGCCTGCGTAGAATTGCTCGCATTCGGTGACAGCATCGTGTTACAAATATAGATGTCTGCAAGCGGGTGTTAGGACTAGGTGGCCACGGACTGAGAGAAATGCTGATGCTTGCTCGCTTGCGATGGTTGGGACATGTTTTAAGAATGCATACTCACCGTACCGCGCCTTATTCACAAAGCCTGGCAGAAGCTGAGAGAGAAGATCGGGTGGCCAGTCCATGACGTGGCGCGTTGGGATGAAGAAACTCACCGTAGCGCTAGGCTCAGTTGGGCGTATTCGTTTGCCTGGGTGGGGTCCAAAAGCTCCATCTAATAATTGGCTGAAAACCTTACGCGATATGACTGCAAACCGAGGTCAGTGGAGCCGGTGTATTTTATTATGTGTGTCATAAATTTTTATCCGGTATTATTTGATACAAAACCCACAAAATCGCATGCAGTGAAACTACAAAAACAAGCTGCTTTTTGCGCATTTGCTTTTGCATATTCCGCTTGCCTGCTTTTCCTTTTTTCACGCGCTTGCTTATCTGCTTTTCCTGCTCCATATTGCTTGGCACTTTGTCTGGCTCCAGACTTGTGCTTCATGATGATGATGATGATGATGATGTATTCGTGGATCGGCCTGAGACATAGCACCAAAATACGTCAGCTGTTATTATAGAAAGTGATCCACGAATAGCGCACGGATTATGAAGCAGGTTCCGGTTGCTCTGATGCAGCAATATCTCTCGTGAGAGTGATCATAATTCATGAACAAGTATTGATAAAACTACACATTTTGATCCTCTAACACGAATTTTTGAATGAGGTTGGATCAAAGAAATGCTTTGGCGTTCAGCAGTGCAGTGTTTCTGTGCTGCTCAATTTACCAACGTAAATTGATTTGCCACTGAACTCAGAACTCAGAAAATTGTATGGTATTGAGATGCTTGTGATCAAGGTGGAGTCTCAGCTCTCTCTAGCTAGCTTGGCCCGGGCAACCTAATTTTATTCTAGCACACGCGCAAACGATAACTATACAACAATTTACCTGCCTCTAGGCGATAAAATAGCATGGAACCGAGAATATTTTATTCAACTTTAAGCACTATGCACCTGAGAAGTTACAGAATCTTATCTTCAGTTTAAGCAGTATGCACGTGCATAACAGAAGGCAAGTCTTAAATAATCTGGTTTGAGTTGCGTTCTAAGAGGAATGTAGACCAGAACAAAGACATGAGCAATGCGTATTGTTTATTTGGAAAACAATCTGTTCGTCATCGGAGACAGCATTACACCGATTACTTAACTGCCCTAAAACAATGATGAGATGAAAATCCTAAAAGATGGGGAAGGGCGCGACCTAAATAGCTACATATTTTATCGGAGATTAAGCACAAACAAACTGGGATGATGTGCCTACATTTCGAATGGAATATGGATTCAATCATGTTTCGTGAACGAGTAGAGACGCATCAGCGAGACAGTTTCCTTACGGCTTTTACTACAATGCATAATAAAAACCTTGAATTGGAAGCAATCGGTCATGGCCTATTTTATAGCACATCACTCCTGAATTACCTTGAATCACTCCTGACAGTATCTTCATTGGAGCACGGTCACAAGAACAATTAAGAAACTAAATTGAGGATCAAGTTTCCACCAACCCCTATAGGCGCTAAGGTTGGGTAGGAACAACAGAAGCCGATTGTAAATCCGTCTGCATTAACCAGAAAAAGGACAAAGCTTTATTTAGATATTCAGCTCAAGATAATGTTGGAAGCACTAGACAAATTGTGCATCAAAAATTTCACAAAAATTCATGTATAAATGATGTACAATGGACGATAATGGTTCAATAAAAAGTTCCTTTTGGCGAAGCTATCCTGATACAAATGGAATATATGACCATTGATATGACAATGTTCTGATGTACTTAGACCGAGTCTCCGAAGACCCTCGACAGTTGAGGAGATTGTCGCGTTGCGGACTGGAAGGTTCAGCGAAAACCCTCAGGTTCAAAACCAAAAGTCATGGTGCAAAATAATCCCAAAGTGGACATGATAGGTATTCGATCTAAGGTAGTTGAAACGTCCAGCAACCAGCGAATGCGCCAAACACACAGTGTACATTCAGTCCATTGACTAAGCGTGATTTGCACCAACGTAAAGTAAACGAGTGCCACCTTACTAGGGGACAGGCTAAAGCACGATAAAGAAGAATGGAAAGGGTTGTGCAACAACATGGATTTGGAGCCAGTTGAACCACTATGATTGATACGACTAAATCGTAAACCTACTTCTTCAAATCTGGACCAGCCAAGATTGCTTAGAATCACGGTTCGCTCTGAAAGGGATCTTGAAAACATCTTACTATCCGCTTTTCTCCTGCGTAAGGAGCGTTCAGAGACCACTGCAAGGATCTTTGCTGATGTGCCCTGGTGGGAAAGGGCTGGAAAGGACCAGCAACAAGACCAAACGAAACAGAGGGATGATCGAAGAATCCTTTTGGGAGTTCCAGAAGCTAATGAAGCAACTGATAAAGCGGTGCAGCGCAAACACGATCAGATACAATGGAGATTCATCAGTGATATACTTGGTTTGCATGATGTAGCTGTGACGGACACGTTCCGCATCCCAAAATCTCCGAATTATAAGGGCATCGGTCTTAAGCCCCTTAAAATAACCTTCTTGCGTAATGATATGTTGAACACGGTCAAAACTCGTTGGGAAAATGGCCGCAGAATAATCCCGCGAGAAATTAGACTAGGTGCATCGAAACACCATATTGGAAAGATAGGTGCACCACTAAGTTCAGTAGAAACACTACCAAGTCAATCAATTGTTGACGTGTCAGAAACAAATTCAGCCGATACGATAGATCACTGTATTCCAACGGTACAATCTCAAAACGATCAAGCTTCCCTGCAAGCAAAAAACCTTCAGTTGCCGACTCTGGAGGTGTGGGCCTAACAGATATTCTGCACTCCACTAGCCTTCTTCCCCACACCCCATCCTTGTTGAGAAAAACAACTATGAAATGCGTCTACACCAACGCACAATGTCTCGGAAACAAAATCGGTGAACTGCGTACGGTTTTTCTGAGATGTTCACCAGACATCATCGCCGTAACGGAAACGTGGCTGCAGATTCAGCAAACAAATAGTGAACTAGAATGACCAGGAATGTCACTTATTCGTCATGACCGGGAAACCAGAGGAGGAGGAGTAGCTTTGTATTATAGCCAAAACCTTTGGTGCCGTGAGATTACGGATCCAGGATGTTAGACTTAGCCCACCCAAACCCACTCTCATAAGTCAAACACTCCATCGTCTGGAGACAGCGGATTACAGCGTTTCCATTCAAATGAATCAAATGCATACAAATAAACGTCGTAGGTCCGGTTCAAATCTAGTCCGACCGAGCAATACACACCGAAACCTAATTGTTAATTCAAGGGGTCGGCAAAGCCATAAAAAGCTCACATGTGTTATCATCGGAGGCACTGCCTATTCAGAGGGATCCCGCATCACACAGTTGAACGACTTATCACCTTATACAAATGATCAATGATTAGTCAACAAGTTGACAAAAGTGATTAATATCTGTTACCAATTCCCTCGAACATATTGCTCTGACTGAATCATGGATCATTTCTTTTCGAACGCATCGGCTATCGAAACAATCGCCAACGAAACTTCATTTGGGCGGAGTGACCATGTCGTGAACGTGTTCCATTATGTCTGTAGTGCTTTGAGACACAGGGACGAGATGAAGGTCATCCGTAAAGTCGACCCTTGGAGACTCATAACAGCACTCTGTTAACTAAATGAGATCCAATTTGATTTCAGTTACTCAAATACACATTAAAACTCATTGTTGAACTACCTTCATATGCAAATCCAATCACACTCTTGATTTATTCCAAACAAAGATGTCCGCACTTTTCGAAACACTGATCGTAGTAGAACTTGAAAACGGATTTCACAGAAAAGGCGAGCTTGGATCATCTATTATGATAATGCAAATGCTGCAAATTGGTTTTAATTTTGCCGAATACGGAACAAAGTGACCACGCACGTTCGACAAGACAAAACGTATCAGCAACGCATGATGGAAAGAATGGAATATAATACAAAAATAATGTACAAAATTGTGAATCAATGAAGAAAAAAGAAAAACCAGGTGTTTTTCCAACAAAAAATGACTAATAGAGTTCAAGAGACAGCCGATGTTCCTGCGAGGTTTTATTCCAAAATTTTGTGCCCGAAACAGCAAACATTGCATCTTGGATTATCAAGCTCATTAGAACCTCTTACTATACCAATAATTGACCAAGTCGTTGTTCAACGACACCTACTTCAACTAAATCCAAAGAAAACGAATTCGGGTGGGGACAACATTAACACAGTTATTCTCCGTGCATGTTATAGAGAGTTTTCATACAGTGTAGTAGAGGATTTCATCCGGAGTCTTCGAGAAGGTTGCGTTCCTTCAGCATGGAAAGCTAGTGTGATAACACCAATTTACAAAGGTGGCTGTCGTTCCGACGTAACAAATTACAAGCCTGTTACGCTGCTCTATACATCTCAAAGATTATAAAGCGCATCCTAAATGTGTGTATCGTGGGTCACCTTGAAACTGAAGGACGTTTCTCAGCAGTGTAACATGTGTTACACCGAAACTGATCTTGTCTCTCAAATTTACTCATAACTCTTAACGAGTGAACAACATAACTTCACTTTGGATACTCCGTTCATGCCTGCTATAATGACGTATCAAAGGCATTCGTTAACGTCAACCACAGCCTGCTTCTGCAAAAGATAGTGCAATATGGGATAACCGGTGTGGAGTGGCTGTCAGCATGAATACTCATTCTCCAATCAGAATGCAGTAGCTGTCAGTGTGTCTATCTCCGTATTGTAATTCCCATGATGATTCATATGTTTGTTGACGTGTAGTGAATACACATCTGTCGCTCTGATCTTGACTTTTCTACATGGTGACGAGGGTGATCGACGAGAAAACGTCGGATAGAACTGACAACGCCCGTTTTAGCGGCTTTAATGTTCGACCACCGGCAACACTCGCAATGGAATGTGATGAAGGATTGGCAGAGAGATGGAAACTGTGGAAGGAACAGTTTAGCGACATTCGGACGTTGGCGAATCTGACGTATACCGATAAAGCGTATCAAATGGTGACGCTGCGGAATGCGCTTGGTGAACAGGCGACGAAATTCATACAGTGTTTCACCTTTGATGAGAACGAAGACGCAGACGACTGGGAAACAATCTTCGCGAAGCTCGAAGAACATTGCCTCGGTCAAGCGAACCAGAGATGGAAACTGTGGAAGCAACAGTTAAGCCACTTTCGGACGTTGGCGAATCTGACGAATACCGATAAAACGTATCAAATGGTGACGCTGAGGAATGCGCTTGGTGAACAGGCGACGAAGTTCATACAGTGTTGCACCTTTGATGAGAACGAAAATGCAGATGTCTTGGAAACAATCTTCGCGAAGCTCGAAGAATATTGCCGCGGTCAATTGAACGATACATTTGAACGATATAAATTCAATTGTCGCGTCCAAGATGCCGATGGGCCGATCAAACATGAAAGATATCCAGAGCCTCCAAACGAAATAAATTTGCGCAACCGCACAGTACGTAAGTTCATTTGAAAAACGGAAGGATGTGGAGTGGCTGTCAGCATGAATACTCATTCTCCAATCAGAATGCAGTAGCTGTCAGTGTGTCTATCTCCGTATTGTAATTCCCATGATGATTTATATGTTTGTTGACGTGTAGTGAATACACATCTGTCGCTCTGATCTTGACTTTTCTACAACCGGGAACTTATTATCGTGGACAGATCGGTATGTGCGAGTCCGCATTTACGGCGTGCTATCAAAATCATCAACATCATCAGCGGCGTCCTATACTTTTCTTGTTATACATAAATGATATTGAACAAGTAGTACAAGGTAAGATTGTTCATTTTGCTGATGCCATAAAAATTTGGAAGTTAATCTGATCGATTGAAGATAGTTTGATGCTGCAAAGAGATTTAGATGCACCCTATCATAGGTCTTAACTACATCCGATGAGTTTCAACATACTTAAATGTATTATTACAATTTGACCGACAATATGAACATTGATACTGGTCATTAAAACTTGGCTTGGACCAGCGCTGAAAAGGACCTAGTTATCCAGATTACTAATAACACGGAACCGAATATTCATTGCCAGAAAGTATTAAACAGGGAAAGCGGTATCTTGAGAATGCTGAGGCGATTATTTGGGCGTTTCTTTCCAACAACGCTCCCCCGCATTTTAAATACTTACATCCATCCGACGACAAAATACATAATCCCAGCTTGGTACCCTGGTTGGGCATAGACATTGAATACCTGGTTAAATTTTACCACCGGGCTACGAAGCTAGTTGATCGCAGCGCATCCCATACAAAGTGCGAATAACCATGCTGAGATTGACCGATTATACACAAAGGAGACTTAGGAACGACATGATTCTAACATTTAAAATAATGCGGATGAAAAATCACCCTCTGCGCGATTCGATAAAAGTTGGATCCCACAAGAATTCACACAGTTATTCAAGTTGCCTCGTTATACTGCAATCAAGACTCGATTGTAGACATCAGTTCGTCTCGGTGTGTATTTGCTTTTCGTGGAATTTGATATCACAGGTTATTCTGAAATCTCCTACGATCATTAATTTCAAATCGTAGCTCAATGTTTACATCAAGGAGCAACTAATAATCGGCCCAGTATATTGACCCATATGAATTCACTCAAACCAAACGACTCGATAGTATTTTGATTGCCTCCACTGTATTTTCTATTGATGCCGCCAAATGGTACATGTAAAGCGATTGCTTCTTTCACCATAAAATCTTGATTCTTGATTCTATAATCCGGTACGTCAAGAAACTGGATATTTTTGTTATTGTGGTTATAAGTGAACTATCGATACTAACGAAGTTGATTTTCATCGGTGCACGCTACCGTTGAAGAATCAGCTCAAAACATGAACCCTCGAAAAAGAAAAATCACTTGTGATGTTTTTGCATGTATAGATTAACAAAGTTTCATGAAAAAACAGCTTCCGAATTAACTGACAATGGTATGCACGAAAATGATGCACACGACCCATTAAAATCGTTCTGTTTGCAGTCATCAGAACTCAGAACTCAGAAAGTTTTATGGTACAAAAAGCAATTAGCCTAACTATAACCATAGAATGACGAGTTACATGTAGTCAGTTTATACAATCTCTTAGGGACTGTCACATTCGGAATGGTTTGTCATATACTCATCGAGTTTAGAAGCTCAAACCGCAACAGTTGCGGAGCGTGTGATTTCTTTAGTCAAAATATTCAACGTGAAAAAAATTCTTACCGAGATAATATCACGACAAATATCCAACCGAGAATGCGGAATGCTTAAAGCCTTTCAGTGTTTCGATGTTGGAGTAGAGGCATTGGGCTTTAGCAAGTGCTTAAGGCGATGGTTTTCAGTATACAAGATTTTCAATGCCAACAGGCGGTCATTCCGTATCCCTCGTTGGGTAAAATCGCGTAGATTCAGTTTCAACATTCGCTCTTCGAAAGGCAAATTTCTGTAACGAGAGACGGAATTTGTCGCATGATGATTGACCCTGTCAAGTAGTTCGATATACTTCCTCATCCATTCAATCACAGGACTTACACAGGTTTCAATTTACAGGGGTAAAGTTTCTGGCGTGAAAATGCTGAATATCTTTTACAGAAGTCTCAAGATTCTGCAAGCTTTATTGTACACATGCAGGCCTAAGGTTAAACGACACCCAGACACCGAGCTCTATTTCTGGGGTTGTACAGACGAGATCTTGCTTGTCAAGCTGATACTTGTGGTGCAGAGATTATCCAACCTGCAATATTTTACATATGGCAGGGTTAAATGGTAACTCATTTGAATACGACCAACGAAATAATGTGTACAGATCCCGTTGTAATGCCATACAGTCATTAACAGACGTGACACGTTTCCATAATTTAATATTACCGACAAACAGTATCAAATAAAATTCAACATTCTCTTCTATATCGTTGATGTACACCAATAATTGAAGAGGTCTCAGTTTCCAGACATTTGGTCCTATGCCTTTTTGGAGCATATTATTAAACATGCAGGATAAAGGTTCAAATAGCTGCACATGACAGATTTTGAGCAGCTTTGGAGTTATCTCGTCTGGTCCTGGATATTCCTTTACGTTTAATTTACGTGAGTGTTGCGCTACCATATTCGTATTAATCAATACTTCACTCAAGGTCGGTCGGTCAATTCAAATGATTGGTTCCTTATAAGGCTCCGTGGATTTCAGCGGTCTGATTATTGGATTCTTTGAAGCCGGACGACGTTTTTATGGCAAAGACTCCTGGTATAATATATATTCTATCGTTTACGAGTCTAGATACGAGCTTCACTTACGTTGGTTCAACCATTGCGAATATCCTCTCGCTAGACACGGAGATTAATAAGAGGATTAGCAGAGCAGCTGTTATTTTATCCCCATTGATCTCTCGTTTTTGGGGTAACCGCAAATTGACTGACAAGAAAAAGTTGATGGTTTGCAGTGCGTGCCTAATAAATGCTTTACTATACGGCAGTAAAACATGGGCCACCCACGCAAAACACGAACGTAAACTGAATGCTTTTCATCCACGAATCATCCGTCGTATCTTGAATATATCGTGGATGGAAAGAGTGACTAATGCTGAAGTGCTTTCAAAAGCTAATCTACAGAGCATGTTCACCCTATTGCGAAAGCGCCGATGCGGTGGCTTGTTCATGTCTACAGAATGGAAAATGGTTGCAATTAGGAAGCCGACCATTGGGCAGACCGCACTTACGGTACAAAGACGTTCGCAAATGAGATATGAAAGCTCTTGCCATTGATCCCGCGAGTTGGATAAACTTGCTCTTGACCGCTCACACATGAGGCATTGCATAAAGCGTCGTCTACAAGCGGATGAGGAGCAGATACATCTCTTCGCTGCGAAACACAGATCACGCCGCCGGTGTGCAACTGATGCAACACCACTGAGTTGTGACTATGGTTGCAAGCGCTGCGGGAGAGATTGTTCCTCCCGAATCGAACTGATTATTAATTCAAAAAGCTGTTGTTGTTGGCCACCTTCGGTCGATGTCGACCATGGCTGTACATCAAAATCGCATGCATTTTCATGTCCTACAGCTTTTTCTCACTGTGGTATTGCATTCTCGTCTTCAACAATTGTTACACTAGAACGAAACCAAACCTTGACGAGCAAAATCGTTGAGGACTTCGAATGCACTAGTAGTGGAACTAGAATGGGATTTGCCTTGAAGTTAAGCATGGTAAAAGTTTGGTTTCAGAATTAAAATATGTCAAGAATTTTTAAATATATTTTATATCGAAGTGCTCCTCCAAACTTTTCTTTTACCACAAACTTGAATTGTAGAGGAAAATCTAGTAAATTTCACCCATAATTTGCAAAAGGACAACGTGGAGTTATAATTAGGATCTGAAAACATGTAGGAGTTGTTGAACATCCAGGATGATTGCGGTAACAACGTCAACTTCCGTGAGCTGAACGCAGAACGTGTGATGTCTCAGCCAATACCGTGTGGTGCTCGGTGCGTGAGTGTTCAGAATTTGGATAAAGGTAAACATCGGAACTGAGATCAGTTACGTTTGAATCAAGTATATAAAATATGAATTTATTAAAAAATTGCTTTGACGTTTATCACATTTCAGGTACGAATTAGAAATTGAGCGTGAGACTACACATTCCTGGTTCACCATCCGCAGCTTCGCAAACTGTGTCGGTCTTGATTCTATCAATGGGACTCAGTGCCGGCGCAATTGCGGGATTCGTGAATGGTGCGGTGATTGTTATCGCGCTGGTTATATTTGTGATAGTTTTCCGGAAGTATCTGCAGAAAGTAGTTAAACAATCCAGGAGGCCTTCACTATAAATGTTTGGCGAACATTTGCTATCTGCACTTGCAACATTTCACGACTTTGCTTCAACTATAACTCGTAATTGATAGTCCGCCCTGCATGCAATTATTATACTGGCATCCATGAATGGTATGTTAATAAATAAAGATTATAAATGATCTTTTCTATCTATTAACATGTAGTGTCATGAGATTTCAGGCACTACAGACTTGATCACCTGCTGTATAACCCTTCTATTTAGTTATGCAATTATAATATATGATGTTTGGAGTGATGTAGCCTTACAGGCCCGCATCGCATTGTTCCAAAACTGCACTCCGGACAAACCGTATTAATTTACAAGACGTGCGCTCGTGCAACAAGCTAAACCATAAACTGATAAAGGTGACCTATGATCCAAATGCCCTTCAAAAATCAATAGATGCCACTGATTGGCTCACACATGAATTTCAATCCATCTGATTCACTTATCGGTATTGCTTGCACAATTTGCTGAATGTTGTTGGCCTCCTTCGGTAGATGCCGACCATGGATGTACATCACAATCGCGTGAATGTTCAAGTTTTGAAGCTTTTGGAATGACTAAACAGTCCTATTCGGGAAAAACAATTTCTCCCGCAGCGCTGGCAACGAAAGTCAGAAGTCGTTTGTATTGCGTCAGTTGCACGCCAGCGGCGTGATTTGCGTTCAGCAGCCAAGAGCTGTATCTGCTTCTCCCCAGCTTGCAGACGACGCTTTACACAGTGCCTCCAATGTAATCGGTCAAGAGCAAGTTCTTCCCAACTCGTCGGGTCAATGCCAAGAGCTTTCATATCTTTTTCGCAAACGTCTTTGTACCGCAAGTCCGGTCTGCCCAATGTCTAGCGAGAGGTTATCCGCAATGGTTGAACCAAGGTAAGTGAACTGATGAACTGATTCAAGCTGACAGTTTCCAACAGTGATGATGGGAGGCGATACAGTTCCTTGACGAAGGACTTTGGTCTTGCTCATGCTGATTGTTAGCCCAAATTCTTTGCATGCCACCGAAAAACAGTCCATTAAAGACTGAAGGTGCTCTTGGGAGTGAGCAATAAAGCTGCATCGTGGGCAAACAGCAGGTCACGGATTCGCACATTTCGTGCCTTGGTTTGTGCTCTCAACCGGTTTAGGTTGAAAAGCTTGCCATTACTTCGCGTGCGTAGGTAAATACCTTCTGTCCTCGTCCTGAAAGCGTGCTTCAGAAGCAGATAAAAGAAAATGCCGAACAACTTCGGAGCAAGAACACACCCTTGTTTGACTCCTCGATAAATTTCAAATGCTTCTGAGCTGAAACCGTTAAAATGGACTGAGCCCTTCATGCCTGAGTGGAACGAAATAACGAGCTTTAGCTGTCTTGGGGAGCAGCCTATCAAATCAAGCGTTTTAAAAAGAGCTTTCGTGTTTTTGGAGCGAGTTCCGACCGACCAAACACTCACGAAAGTGGTAGAAGACGACTGACAGAATGCATCGTTTGTATATATATGTACAATTAATCAACTAGATGAACGAAAGTGAAGCCAAGCTACTGAAGCCAAGCTGCTATATTGATCCAAATCTGCGAGTTATGTTCAATTGATTAAAAACGATCAATATTTCCAAATCAGTGCGAGTTTTGGCGTGTTTAGATTGAACGACATTGAAACCTCCCCCTGCGAAAAAAGGACGTTTACCTTCGGTCTATGTACGCCTTGTTTCTTGGATTGATTTAAAATGGTTAAACCATTGTTCTTCTTTGTGTTCGGTATCTTCTTTCTGGTGTCTCGTCTGTGCGATATTGTTCAGCAAGACGGTTGTCGACTCTTTGTCATTGTTCATCAGTGCTGATAGGTTCATTTTGAGAAACATGCGGTGTCAACGCATGGGAATCGTTATACTGCTTTCCTAAACCACGAGTTGCGTTTTTCTGTGAAGCATTCGCTTCATAGCCACATGGACTACATGTACCGCGAACCGGTTCCTCTTTATAGTCGCTTGATCTTGTGAAATGGCCACAAATAAATTTGCTTTCTTTATAGTTTCGAGAACTGTTTTTGCGACGAATACCTTGCTGCCTGCGTGGTTGTTCACTACGAGCATTGATTGTTCTTGGAAGCCTTGCAGCGTTTAAAAAGACTGTGTTGAGAGTTGTATGCTTTGTAGAATCATTTTCACCTTGAAGCGATTCGTTCCGGATATCGTAACCATGTTTGCGTATCAACTGTCGACATGTTCTTGATGAAGAATTTGTCTGGCACACAGTTGCAGGTTTTGTTGAACACAGATCTTTTAAAGGCACACTAAGTAAATTCAGTCGTTCGATCCAATCAATTCCTAGCAAATCAAGTTTTTAATGAGGTGTCAAGTAAACTAAACCAGTTGCTTGCTCGCCATTGAAATCTATCTCACAAGTAAGTTGCCCGTCAATCCGAAGTGGTTCACCAGAAGCATTTCGCACATTCATTTCCGTGGGATAGAATGTTGGGCAGCCAATCTTCTTGCACGTTGAGCGGGAAATCGATGTGACGTCTGAGGCGGTGTCAATTTGCAACGAAACGGTCTTGCCGTGAATTCTCACTGCGACATATTTCCGTCTGCTTGCCAAATCTGCTTCAAGGGTTGCAATGACAGCATTGTTTATGCCCCGGTTTCCATTCGATTTTGGATTATGAAGACTGTTTGCACCGGTCCAATATTTTTTTCTGCAATGTGACTCTTCGTGACCCATGCGCTTGCACCTGCGGCACTTATTGGTTCTGAACGGACAATCTTTCGAATAGTGCCATCCACCGCAATTCCAACAGGCACTTTTGGGTTTCAATGACTTTTTGAGAGGACTTTCTGAACTACTGTGTGCTGCTGTGTTCTTGTACACTCGAGGCTCTATTTTCTGTCCGGCGCTTTCAATCAACTTGGTATCATGCTTGAGGTTCACCATTCTGTGACATTCGGCTGCAATGTCTTGAAGGGTCATTTCCGGCTCGTGCTCCAGTCTGCTCAGAATTCTTGTTCGAACGTCAGCGTCTGCTGGTGATTGAAGACTGCAAACGAACATCAAGCATTTGAACTGATTTGGTGTCATCGAACCGAGCTTGAATCTTTCACACTCTCGATTGATGATAGCAGCATGCGTAGTGTAGTCGTCTGTTTCCTTTTTCATCAGTTTGAGACAGTTGTAACGATTGCTGAATAAGGATGATTGTTCTCCAAAGATTGTCGTGAGTGTTGCAATGGTATCATCAAAGCTGAACTCTCAAGCACATTTTAGAAGAATGTAGATAGAGTAACGTTCGTGCTCAACAGGACCAAGTTTTCTCAACAATAGGCGAACAAGCCATGCATCACCTTGACCTGCTTGTTCGACTCGGAAAATGTCTTCGTATTTCTTGAACCAAGCATTGAATGTTGTTCCCGATTCTGCATCAAAATGGAACTCTGTGATGGATGCTGCGATTGAGTCAATTGATTGCTGCTGTGTCTGTTCTTTGTGTTCTTCTTTGATAATCAGATTCTGAGAAAAAGGTTCAGAGCTGCTTCTGTGATTTTCCGAACTGCGCTTGCTGTTGCTGAAGTAATGCTTGCATTTGCTCAAAGCTGATAGCCATTTTCCCGTCGCCAAGCCTGTTGTGTTTTTGGAGCGAGTTCCGGCTGACCCAACACTCACGAAAGTGGTAGAAGACGACTGACAGAATGCATCGTTTTATTTACAGCTCATTTGTATATATATGTACAATTAATCAACCAGACGAACGAAAGTGAAGCCAAGCTACTGAAGCCAAGCTGCTATATTGATTCAAATCTGCGAGTTATGTTCAATTGATTAAAAACGATCAATACTTTCAAATCAGTGCGAGTTTTGGCGTGCCTAGTTTGAACGACCTTGACAAGACCCTTACGTAGTCGAATGCCTTAGTTAAATCAATAAAACAGCGTACACTGGCATACGCTGTTCCCGACACTGTTCTTGAAGTTGTCTCAGGGAGAAGATCAGGTCAACGGTTGATCTTCCCTTGCGGAAGCCACATTGAGATTCGGAGTAAATACTATCAGCTAAAACTTGCAGCCGGAGCTGTAAGACTTTAGCAAACAGTTTGCCTACAACATTCAGAAGGGAGATTCCTCTGTAATTGTTGCAGTCGCCTCTATCTCCTTTATTCTTAAATAGCGTGATGATCTTTGTGTCTCGCATCTCTTGTGGGACACACTCCTCCTGCCAGCACTAAAGAAGCAAATAGTGAAGCGGTTGTAATAATGTTGCTTTACAGCATTTGATGAGCTCAGGTGGAATTTCGTCGTCACCTGGGGCCTCCCCATTCGCTAAGCGGTCGATTGCTCAAGAGTAGGGGGAGTATCTAGATATTTAATAGTCGGCAACCGCTCGACATTTTCAAATACATGTGGTAAAACCGTATTGTCCCTAGAGTAGAGAGAGGAGAAGTGCTCTACCCATCTTTCCATCTGCTGAGTTTTGTCCACAATCGGGTCCCCAGATGCAGACTTAATGAGAGCCGATTTAAGTTTGTTTGGACTAATGGCTCTCTTGATCCCATCATACATGCCGTGAAAATTTCTAGTATCCGCAGCTTTTTGGATATTGAGGCTAACTTCAGTCCAATAGTCGTTTGCACATCGCTTTGCAGTCTGTTGGACCTTGTTTCTAGCTGCTTTTAGAAGACGTAAGTTTTCATCTGTTGGCATACCTTTGAACCTCAAGAACGCTGAGCGTTTCTCATCCAGCACAGCAGTCATTTCAGAAGCTTTTGCTTCGAACCAGTTGCTCGTTCGAGCTTTCTTCGGACTGAAATTGGAAAGTGCGACTCGGCATATGCAGCTTTTTATCGATTCCCAGTTTTCTGAAGCCGATTCAAGTGGGGTTTTTCTTGCTGAACTCGGCTGTGAAGGCTTTTGCAAATCGCGCAGCTAGATTAAGTTCGCACATGCGGGTGACGTCAATCCTTGGCTTACCAGACAATTTGGTGAAATCTCGTGTCGGAAAGCTTCAGTTTTGCACAGACTATTGAATGATCAGTGTCACAGAATGCGCTTTGATAAGATCTGGTGAGAACTACGCTTCCTATATTAGTACGCCTAACAAGAATAAGATCAAGCTAGTGCCAGTGCTTAGAGCGAGGATGTTTCCAAGAGACCTTATGCTGTGGTTTTGTTTGAAAGAAAGTGTTACTGACACAAAGACTGCACTGTGTGCATAATTCTAAAAGGCGTTGTCCATTTTAATTGGTTTTACCTACACCGAACCTCCCGAGACAGTTTTGCCAAGATTCATAATCCACTCGAACTCTAGCATTGAAATCACCCAATACCACTACAGTTTCTTTGCTGCACATGTTTCAGGACTGTTGCGAGGTTGTGATAAAAAAGCGTCTTTTTCAGCAGGCGTCGCACGGAGCGTCGGCGCATAAACGTTTACTAACTTAATGGTACCACTAATTCACCTCGGATTTAGAGTCCAAATCCGTTCGCTCCCGCTGATGCTCGGTTCTGTTGCTTTAAGAAGGTCGTTTTGAACGGCAAACCCAACTCCATGCAGTCGAGACTCATCGGAACCTCTTCCTTTTCAAAAGAATGTGTAATCTCTTTCTGTCAGCTTACCAGTATCTGGTAATCGCGTCTCTTGCAGGGCAGCCACGTCGACATTCAGTCTCTTTAGTTCATCGTTAATCACAGCAGATTTTATTAGCCTCTGATATTCGAGACGTCGTCATGAAATCCAGGGAGCATGGACAGGACGTTCCAGTTTCCCAGTTTCAGAAATGACATTTGATTTTTAGTAGTTGGTTTCGCTGGTGCTTAAAAAACAGTCTGCTTGTCGGTTGATTGCTAATCCCCATGCACCCAATGAGGATAGCAGACCGTGGCGAGACGGCACCATATTGGCTGGGGGCAGCCCAGCTTAAGGCGGGCGGTAGCCGTCCAATGAGACCTGAAAGTCTCTCCCACTGTTGTAAGCAGCCCCAGGCGCTGAGCTCTACGCCAATCGAGCCATAGCTTTCAACCGGTATCTGCTGCTTCCCGTGTTATTATCTGCAGAAGCGGAATGGAGTGTCCTCTCCATTGGTGCGTTCCGATGTACGCCAGGGCAGTTTAAAGTGGAGAACTAGCTGTTGCCCACGCAGCAAGTGCTCCCTCTCCACGGCATCACCTTAACCAAAGAAACAGCAAGGCTGTTACGTTTGGACAACGATGCTGTCGCAGAAAGTAGCAGGGCAAAGTTGTATAAAACTTCGGACTGCCCAACGGGACTCCGGCTCCGGATTTTTCCTCGAGGATGACTCCTGCCATTGGAGCATTTTTGGAATTGGGAGCTTATCCCCAGAACCGCACCGGCTTTGACAACCTTGGAACCATTTTCTGAATATAACAAACATAATCCATAAGAAAAGTACTGTGTTGCTTAATCCTCTGCATTTACACAACACAACCGGTTTTGGATTGTTTGCGGTCATCAGATGGCGACAGTAAGATTAGGTTCGGAGAGATTGGAAACATTGTATAAGTCGTGAACAAAGTTATGCTTGATTGAAAATGTTGCGACGAACCACTGTGTTCAAATACAGAATCAGAGAGTGATTCTTGATCTAGCGATCTATTGTAGAAAAACTAAAACACAAGACCAAAGTAATGTGTTGCTCACATCCCCATCCCTTACACACCACTACCAGTTTCATGCTGTTTGCCATCGTCAGGTGGAGACAGCAAGATCAGGTTCAATGAGCCTTGAAACAGTGGATTAAAGGTAAACAAGGTTATACTTGTATGCTATATATGTATGTTATATAGGGTTCATACAACAAACCACGATGTTCAGACACGGAATCACAAAGTGATTCTTGATCAAGCACCCGAGGCGCTTATGGATGACCAAAGAAATGTGTTGCTCACATCCCCATCCCTTAAAACACCACTACCATGTGTGTCTGAACATTGTGGTTCGTTGTACGAACCCTATATAATAGTTGGCATACAAGTATAACCTTGTTTAAAACACAAGACGTTTTATCTCCCAAAGCGTAGTAATGCATGTGGACCAATGACGATCTATCATTTGGTCAAATATGTAAGCAAGCAATTATATAAGTGAAAGAATGGAATTCAAGTTGGTTTTGTGTATCACTGTTTGATAATAATCAATATTCGATCTCGTGTAAACAAACACTGGGATAAAGTTGTTGTTTTGTTGGCTTCCGTTGGTTGATGTCAAGCATAGATGTACATCACAATCGCATGATATTTTCCTGATCCAAAACAATTCGAATGACTAAACACTCTTATTCAAAAAGAACAATCTCTCTCGCAGGGATTACAACCATAAGCAGAACTCAGTCGTAGGCAGTCAGACGCACAGTGAGGGCATGAAACGGTTTTAGTAGCCAATAGCTGTATATGCACCTCCTCCGTTTGGAGAAGACGATTTGCTCATGAAATTCAATGTGATCGGTCAAGACTAAGTTCTTTTTTATCACGCGTGTCAATGCAAAGAGCTTTCATATCTCTTGTCAAAATGTATTTAAACCGCAAGTGCGATATGTTCGTTGGTCGAGTTCCTAATTTCAACTCACCATAGAATAGATTATTCGGTGTACGTCCATTTTCAATACTGTAGAAGAAGCCATGCCATCGCAGTCGGCGCTGTCCTTTCAGGGCGAATATGCATGTAGTCTAGCTTCTAAAAACACTTAATCATATGTATGTTTCCATCCCCGATATGATCAAGATTTGTGAAATGATGTTCAAGCTGACGGTATGCAAAAGTGATTATTATAAGCAATGAAATCCTTGGACCAAGAACATTGGTCTTGCTCATGCTCATTGTTAGCCGAAACTCCTTGCATACCGAAGAAAAACAGTACATCAGTTACTAGAGGTGTTATTGGGAGTGAGCAAAGATGGCTGCATTCTCTTCAAACAGCAAGTCACTGAATGGTTTGTGCTCTCAATCGGTTCAGGTTTGAAAGCTCGCAATCAATTCGCGAGCTTTGGCAAATGCCGTATGATAACGTCCGCAAACTATGATTCAGAATCAGAGCAAATGTTGAACAGTGTAGGAGTAAGAACACACCCTGGTTAAACGCCTTGAAGAATTCCAAATTCCTATGAATTGAAATCGGTAAAATAAAGTGAGACTTTCATACCAGAGTAAAACGAAAAAAAGAGTTCGAGCAGTCATGTGGGGTAGCCTATGAGATGAATCTTTTGTATAGCCCTCACTGGGGACTATTAAAATGCCTTCGTTAAATCAATAAAAACAGCGTACAATGTGTACGCTGTTCCCGATAATTCTGTAGAAGTTGTCTAAGGTTGAATATCATCTCAATATTTCATGTTCCCCACGGGAATCCACCTCATAGTCGTAGCAGGTAAAACATTTAGTCCGCCATGTAACACTGTAGCATACAATTTGTTTAAAAACCATTGTCAATAAGGATTCCTATGCAATTGTTGCAGTTTCCTCAAGCACCAATATTCGTGACTAGCGCGATAAAATCCACGAGTATTGATGCATAAAAGATTTCATAAGTTTATTCGATATACCTCGTAATCCTGTAGTAACTGTTAAGCTGCATGCATTTTCCACCACTAATCTTTCTAAGTTTTGAGTTCTGATGAGTGCAAACAGAACGAATTTGAAATGTTTGTATGTTAGTTAGTTCAGAAGCTGCTATTTTACGGAACTTTGTTAATACGTACATGAAAAACATCACGTTTTGAGGTCGTATGTGAACGTCAGCCTGCACCGATAGTTCACTTATACACACAATAACAAAAACATTCAAGGTTTCTTGACGTACTGGTGTATAGAATCAAGAATCAATATTTTATGGTGAAAATAGCATTCGCTTTACATAAGTTCAAAATCCTTCTAGAGTGTCGGAAACCATGACTGCACACCGTATTCCATGACTGGTCTCGAATATGTATTCATGATCCTTGGGAATATCGTGTGCAAAAATTTCCTAAATACCCGTTTGAATAGATTGAGGTCACCTGTTGCTTTTTAAAGGCATTTTTAGTTTGAAGTGAAATTTTTAAACTCAACATATCCAGACTCACAAATGTATATCTTCACCGCTATGCTCGAGGACATCGCCCATATGAGGTCAAGTGCAACAACACATTTAAAACCGTGGCTGAAGAATGTTATTCCTTAGAAAGCATACAATTATTCTTTGCACCAGAAGGGTTACGCCTTCACGTATATATTTTACAGTTCTCCTATGGTATGCCTCCTCACCGTTAATAAATATTTTTTCTGAATGAATATCGTTGTGTGGTTCATAGAAAAATTGACAAAATTAATCTTTCATGGTTTCAGACTCCATAACATATTTTAAAGAAATCTTTTCGTAACAATGATCATAAAAACGTGATTTGTTGTCAATATTCGGTAATATGCAGTATACCCGATCACGTTATACCTTTTTCTTAACTTTAACAAACCAAAAATTGAACTCCCACCCTTGGCAAGTATTTAGAATTTTCAAAAACCGCTTTGTTATGATGTGCGAAGATGTATTTGATATTGTGAAAAATATCACGGAACGACTTGTAGTCGCATCTATCATTTGGGCGGCTGGAATAAAAAATGTGTATAATAATTATGTCAAAGTGTAATCAGCGTCATCTTATGAGTTCTGTCTTATGAGTAATGATATATTTCCGTGGCACAACTTTTAATCACATCATAAACATCAATTTGGTAAACAATCACTATTGATTATGCGCGTAATATGACTATTGGCTATTCCCTCAGAACAATAATGCGACACATTTCACCGTTTTCGGTGCTTACGATCACATCATTGTATATTTTCATGTAAGATTATTCACAAAAGATAATTTACAATTTATCTCTCAAAATATTATGATAATTGTGGAAACAACGTAACACTATTCACTGCTTTAAGCATTAGACTTTTATTGACTAAATTAATCTCCACCCGTCCCAAAAGGAATTAGATCTCTGAGTAATGTATTGAACATTGTCATTCCCTAATCTAGAAATCTGTCCTAGTTACACATAGGAAACTTGGGTAATGATCTTTCAGAATTCAATATGATTCATTAGTATCTTCATTATCATTCAACAACTGGTTGCCGTGTCATTCTTGATTGACCAAAGACATGCCGGTAGAAAGCTAGGGTAATGTGAGTCATATGTATGTTGCCGAACGCCGCAAATTTTCCAAGGAAAAAGGTTCATATACATTCTTTTCCAAATGGGGCTGCACGAATTATCAATGGAAATGATAGGGTGGAGTCTTTTGTATGCTATTATGCTTTCACGAGGTTAGTCATACAACGATCATATGCGCTGCAAGAAGATAATATCCATGTCTATATTTAGAAAGTGTGATTAATGAGCAGAAGTGGCATTATATGAGAAACATCACTAAATAAATTGCCGTAAACGAAGCAAACCTACACTGTTGAGTGGCTTTTATGAGGTAAAACCTTAAATATTCTCTCAGTGTGAAATTTTCAACGTTATTCAGAGAACTGCCAATCATTGTGATCGCCGTCGGACAGCTTGTCACTCTCAAAAGTGACTGGTAATTTTGTTATATGCGCGCTTTATTCAATTAACGATCGTTTTATTTTACTGCGCTACAACGAATAAGATGTAGAGTTTTCAATTAGGTTCTCCAGTTTCCAACAGCGCATAGTTTAAAATTCAAAATTAACTCTGATAAGTTGATTGTTTAACATCGATAACTGTATAACGGATACTAAATTTAGATTGTTCAGGTATTTCGTAATTATGCAACTTTGAGTTCGGGAAATACATTTAGTTGACAGCAACGTGTAAAAAAGCTTTGATCAGGTCGAACAGATAAATAAGAAATGAAAACTATCATAAGCAAGCCATGTTACTATGATAAATTTACAACATTTAGTATCATGGTGCTATCTCAAATCGTTACAGCGCAGAGGAAAAATCGTTTCACAGGGAACTTACGAAACGGCATTCGTATTCTGAACGATATATTATAAAAACAATAAACTGGTGTTCAGAAAATTCAAAAATTAATGAATTCAGAATCAAGACACTGACTAAATTCATTAGGGATGGGCAAAGTAAGGGGAAAATAATACATAACAAATAATAAATTCGAATTTTTGAAGATAGACCACTATAGCTATTTCGCATCGCAGCAAAATGTCCGAAGACTGGCTATTAAATCAGGAATTCCTCAAACAGAAAAACCTAAATGAAATATAGAATACATTGACTGATATATGAAAATGTCTAAATTATTAATACAACAAGAAACGATGATATTTGTTTATGATTATTGAGTTTAATTTTTCCAGGGAGTTGCAGGTTTCCAAAATAGGCTAGACATTATTTAATGAAGTTCTCACCTATTTTGAAAGTAATCTAACTGCAGAAACCATTATACGATTTCGATTACCATCAGATGAGGATTCTTCCAAAGTTCTTCTATCAGATTATAAGCAGTGCATATTCGTGAAAACCGATAAAGTTGATTTTCTTCAGACAATGGATGGATTAGACTATATTGTCAGGACTACATCTGAAGCACGCTTTTAATACGAGAACAGAAGGAATTTACATACGCACGCGAAGTAATGGCAAGCTTTTCAACCTGAACCGGTTGAGAGCACAAACCAAAGTACGGGATGTGATAATCCGTGACCTGTTGTTTGCCGACGATGCAGCCTGTATTGCTCACTTCCAAGAGAACCGACAGTCGCTAATGGACTGTTTTTCGTCGGCATGCAAAGATTTGGTCTAACAATCAGCATGAGCAAGATCAAAGGTCTTGGTCAAGGGACTGTATCGCCACCAATCGTCACCGTTGGAAACTGTCAGCTCGAACCAGTACATCATTTCACATATTTTGGTTCAACCATTGCGGATAACCTCTCGCTAGACACGGAGATCGATGAGCGGATTGGCAGAGCAGCTGTCATTTTGTCCCGATTGAACTCTCGTGTTTGGGGTAACCGCAAGCTGACTGTAAAGACAAAGATGATGGTATACAGCGCGTGCGCACTAAATGCTTTACTATACGGCAGTGAAACCTGGACCACCCATGCAAGACACGAACGAAAGGTGAATGCTTTCCATCTACGAAGCATCCGACGTATCTTGAACATATCGTGGATGAACAGAGTGACTAACGCTGAAGTGCTTTCAAAAACTGGTCTACAGAGCATGTTTACCCTATTACGTCAGCGCCGCCTGCGGTGGCTTGGTCATGTCTATAGAATGGAAAATGGTCGTATTCCGAAAGATCTACTCTACGGTGAGTTGCAATTAGGAAGTCGACCATTGGACAGACCGCACTCGCGGTACAAAGACGTTTGCAAAAGATATGAAAGCTCTTGGCATTGACCTAGCGAGTTGGGAAGAACTTGCTCTTGACCGCTCGTATTGGAGGCATTGTGTACGGCATCGTCTGCAAGCTGGGGAGGAGAAGATACAGCTCTCGGCTACGGAACGCAGATCACGCCGCCGGCGTGCAACTGATGCAATACAACAGAGTTCTGACTATCGTTGCAAACGCTGCGGGAGAGATTGTTCCTCCCGAATCGGACTGTTTAGTCATTCAAAAAGTTGCAAAACATGAAATTCATGCGATGTGATCTTCATTCATGGTCGACATCGACCAACAGAGGCAAACAACAACAACATCTGATGACTTGGCACAATTTTATGCTCAAGTCTTTTGCGCAAACTTTTTGTCAGAGCAACTATCTTTGGCGTGATCCATTCAATTCGGCCGCAGTCTTCTACATGTGGGACAACATTTTCTAAAGCTCTTGGTAAACAAAACTTCAATAGAAACGAAAAACTCCGACTATTCTTAGTAATCATGGACTGGAACTTTGTAAATGGATGACAAAATTAGACTCATTATACAAATCTAAATACGTAACAGTTGTTCGGACCTGGTCATTCACTATCGATGAAGCAAATTAAATTGATTTATTATTTATTGTAACACTTGATTGCTACCCAGTCCACAAAATATTCGAAGATATTTCTTAATTCAAATTCGAACCACATGGGTCTTGACTGGAAATTAATATTGAGGGAAATTTTATATTTATGTTTCATGGTATTTCAAATCTGTTGGATTATTACTCACCATAAATACCGAATTTAATATGTAGATATTAGGCTAACACTTTCAGCAGAAGTTTTCAAATGCAATAGCCTATTATTTTACTGTTGAGGTCATTATAATAAACGAATTTGACTGCGTTTCTAGTCGAATAGTTGTCAGGAATTAGTATATTTTTGGAGTTATTGATATGAACATATATCTTCATTTAAATAGTGTAACTAGTTGATACAAAACTTGTCTTTCTCTAACGTACTATAAACACGAGATTTCTGGTCAATATTCACTTACTCGTTTCAGAAACAAATATATCCACTGGAAGCATGTTATATATTTAATGTTATAGGGAAAAGAATAGTTTTTAATATCACTTTTAAAATTTATTTTTTATATTCACGTAAATTTTGTTGAAAGTAAAACGTCCGTGAACAGCGGTAAACAGTGGTCAGTTAGAGCACTTCATTCGCATGTACAACATACAAGGATTTGTTATTTAAATAATTGGTTCGTTTCGGGGATATTTGAGTAGCAATCAATACTAGATGATATCTCATTTTTTGATTTCCAAATATTTCGAATCATATCTAGTTCTATAGCATTTTATCATAACAATCAAAAATAGGTTTAACGACTAAAGCTTCAATTCTCATAATTGTTAATTTCTGCGGGTAGTCGTTTGAATTTCCCCGTGTCAATTTTTGTCTCATTAGGCATATTTATGGTACAAGATAATGATTTAGAGCTGCACGATTTATTGATAAGTATAAATTGGACAAGCGCGAATAATCAAAAGCGTTCAGTTGTTACAATATTAATCCAATTATTAGATCCATCAATATGTCACTTACATTGCTTATCCAATGCGTGGTAGTAAGCTGCAATAGAATTACAATTTTAAGTTTAATAAACAGGTTAACTAAAACTTCTACAAAAATAGCAATAATCAGATTGGTAACATTTTTTGATGTGGGTATTGCTTGTCTGTACAACCTGCACTCAGAAAGGATGTGCAAATAAATTACAATATTTGGTATGTTGTAAAATTGCGGATATTTTGTCAATAAACTAACTACGATATTACTCTCAAAAGATATATAATATAGATAATATTCAATCATTTTTCCTTCCTGTGTTAGCAATATCATAGAAAGTTGTGTTCGGCTGGCTTCAACGACGAATGCTAACCGCGACCTTTCGTATCAAATGAGAGGCTTCAAACTCATGTCCGATGCGTCTCGTTTTAGACCAACAAACCCAAATAACTGCTTTGTATCCAAGAGAAATAATTTCAACAAAAGTTAAATATATGAAACATATCGTCCTATTAAAAAGCAGAATTATTTTAAAATGACGACTAAATAATGCACAGATAACGCGATTTTGAAACAGTGCTCAAATAAGTAAAATTATTATTTACGTTCAAATCAATACGATTAAGAGGAATCAATCTTCTGAATTTTGAATTATCAACCATTATACCATCCTTTATATATATATATATGTATGCATTAAATTTGTATATGTGTGCTTAAACATAACCTAGAGCTTTGTTCAACACATCGTTCAATGATACAGAAAAAATGCATATTTGTTTACAAAAGCCTGCATTTTCATATGTCCTAATGTTTTAAACACCATGCTAACTGAGTGTAGTGTTTGGTAAAACAATGACGGAATTATGAATTGACTACATTAGGGGGGCTTATACCAGAAAGTTGACCTTTTGGCAAACCGTGTTTCTCAAAAAAGTTTGATATGACTTGTTATTGCCCAGAGTGATTTAGAGGTGCACTATGGAGTGATATTTATAAGTTGACTTTGGATTATACTGCTCTCGGCTTTTAAACGTGGATTACGAGAGCGTATTGCTTTAGCTGTGCGATAGAGAAGTTTCCTCAAGACGTCATTGTGTAAAAACGCTGTGCGAACATGATATGATTATGCTTTTGAGGAGGTGCGCATGCTTGATTGATATTAACTAATGTAATAGACATGGTGATTTAAAATAGACCTGAGAAGTTTTCCAGCATACTACACGTCCGATCGTGTAAATTGTTCATATTGACCAGGTCAATCACCTTCGCTAGTTCCATGATCAAACCTGTGGGAAAACTGGCTGGCTTTGTACTATAATGGCAACATGGCGGTTGTTTAATGACAGAATTTATTAATATACAGAATCCCAATATTTGGTAAACAATACTTCATAGAATCCTAAACAATTAGCGCGGTCGACTCAAACATGAGGTCAATATTGCTCACCATAAACGTCGTGTGTATTCATTTTTTCTGCAGGATAATTAGAAAATTATTCAAGTTTTTTTTAAATAATTGATCAAGTTGTTGATGAATGTCAGGCTCTTCTTTCCATTAATTGAGCTGTTTCGGTTTTATATCATTGATAACGTTCCAGTATTTTTCCAATGCAAATTATGGGGTTTACTCAATTTATAACCCGTAAAATTGTTATTCGATAGCAGAACTAATATTTAGTTTCATAGCCGATCTAGATCATCATTTAGTTCAGAACAAAGAAAATTATTTCACGTTAACACACCAAGGTGGTTCTCTAGATATGCATCGCCTTCATATTGCAGCACGTTTTATTGAAAATAATAAATCAACATTAATAAATTTTAAATTTAATAGCAACAATGTGTAGGGAAGTTTATTGGTTCATACAGCTTTAATTAAGATAAATATCTGTTCATGCGAACCATATATTCAAAATAAAGAAGGATATTTACTTATCGCACACACAATCAGGAGTTGTGAATTAATTACATAAAACCAAGGAGAGAATGCTACCTTCAGCATTGCACACTGCGACAAAGTGTATTCATCGATATTTACTTGTGTAAAAAGATGTGCAAACATGCTATGATTATGCTTTCGAGGGGGTGCGCATGCTTGATTAATACTAAGTAATGTAATATACATGGTGATTTAAAATAGACCTGAAAAGTTTTCGAGCATACTACACGTCCGATCGTGTAAATTGTTCATATTGACCAGTTTAATCACCTTCGCTAGTTCCATGATCAAACCTGTTGGCAAACCGGCTGGCTTTGTACTATAATGGCAACATGGCGGTTGTTTGATGACAGAATTTAATAACATACAGAACCAAAATATTTGGTAAACGATACTTCGTTGAATACTAAACAATTAGCGCGGTCGACTCGAACATGTGATCAATATTGCTTACCATCAATATATTTAACTGCATGAGAAATAGAAAATTATTACAGTGATTTCATTAAATAATTGACTACGACCTTCGTGAATTTCGAGCTCTTCTTTCAAATAATTTTGCTGTTCTGTTTTTATATCGACAATGATATCTTTCCAGATATTGACCAATGCAAATACAGTGGTTATCCTAATTTATATCCCATAAAATTATAATTGGAAATCAAATTTAAAATTTAGTTCCAGTACCAATTTAGTTCATCATTTACTTCAGTCAAAAGCAAAATTGTTCCACGATCATAAATAAAAATGTTTCGCCAGATATCCATCGTCTTCATATTGCAACACGTCTTATTGAAAATAATAAATCAACATTAATAAATTCATTTTAAATTTCATTCATTTTAAATTCGATCCGTTCATACAACTACATATTGAAAATAAAGACGCCGGATTTTTACTTCTCGTACACACAATCAGGATTTGTGATTTACGTCCATCGCTTTTCACGAGATTATGTATGATATACAGAACCCCAACCTCAGGCACAGTGCACAAACGGAAGCGCCTAAAAGTCTATCAACGTTGAAAATCGCAAGAATACAATTATTCGATTTCCGTAAAATTGCATGGTAAAGGTACAAGTGAGGCACACCTCGGAAATATGTCGCTATGTGTTGCAAGTCGTCTTTTTAGCACAACCGAGCCAAACTTCGTGTCAACTCGCATTGCTACGTTTGGCATGTAATCGATTAAAAATTAGATCAAAGTAGCAATCGGCAGAGATGCATCATGGCCGAAGTTGTTTTAGCTGGATTTGCATGTGTGTACAAAACGCTAGAACCTTTGGCTTTCTCTTGTTTTGTGAAACGCCAATTTGAACATGATTGGCGTTAGAAAGTTTTATTTCTAAATTGATTCGGATGGAATCCGTAAAATCTAAACGGCAAGTTGACGCAATGTTAAACACGTAATTCGCTTGAGATTAATTATTTTTTTATCAAAATAACTAACGAACTCACAAACATGTTTTTGAGCTATGAAAATACAATAAAATGTGTGAATTAAACGTATTAAATTTCCTTTTTCTTTTTCTTTTGTAAAATTGTTAGTAAATTAAACAAACTATATAATCTTTTCAAATAAAAGCAGCTATCAAACATGGCACAGTCTCGAATAATTACATCTGCGTTGCAGAGATCTCCCACACGAACCACTAAAATATGCTGATCTCAGTCGATTTTGGCAAATTCCAGTGTCCAGCTTCCGTGGACACCAAAAATGTCGGGATGTTGAATGTAAAATTGATCAAGTGATGAAATCATATATTAAAAATTTTGTTTTATTGCACCGACTAATTTAATTTTTTCATAATCATTTATTTAAGGTAATATTATTTATAATATGTAAAATAATATTTTGAATATAATTATAACGATTGTTTTTTGACTCACCGGATTCTTTTTCTGGTGCTACAAAAATTGGGAAATTTCTATCAGCAGTCCAAAATATGCTAACATTTAATGCTGCATGTCTGACGAAACTAAAGTTTCAAACATCGAATTCGCATTTCTTCCAGATTGGTATGTGATGACCTGTTTCAAATTATTTATCTTCCCCCAAAAGTCTTATGTACCACAGCTTTTCAAAATGATATATTTATTCGAAGGGATCTGTTTCTGAACCCAGAATGAGAGCATGAAGCCGGTTATGCGCGCACAAGAAGACAATTATTGGTTGTAGGTTCATTGTTCACTTGAAATAAAGTCAGCATGTGACATTGTATTTATCACCATCGTCTTTATAAGAAGCTGATTCAATTTGGTGCATAATTCAACATTTTTATAACTCATTCCCGCTGTGTCAAGCGAAATGATTCTGAAATTGCTGTCCATATCGTACGTTTTTGAAGTGAATTCAAAACGGTCATATCTTGTTTAACAATAAAAGCTTTGGCCTGAATATTGTTTTGTGTACGACATATTTTCAGCAAATACTAATTTAACCACACGCATTTCCTTAATAGAATTTACGAAGAGAAGAAAAATTAACTTTATGAAAAACTTTTGATTGCCAGTCAAATTTTAGAATTCGAAATAGCTTCAAATTCGACTACCAGAGACATCAAACTTTGTCATGTTATTTGAATAAATTTCTGTCTGCAAACGTTTTACAGCCGTGATTTTGCAGTACACAATGGAAGTAAAGGAAGTCAGAAGAAGAAGGCTTTATTCGTTAATACGAATTTTCAGCGAATCAAATTAATTTGAATGCACAAGTTTTTATTGCGAATAATGAATATGACAGAAGAGTTAAAGTTTATTTGGAAAATCTGAGATTGTCAGTCACATTCAATTCCAAAAAAGCTTCGATTTCGTGTACACGGGTATTAAGCGTTGTGATGGAAGTTGACGAATCGTAAAAATCTACATTCACAAGTTTTCTTTTCCATTTTTCTGACAGGCGCAGCAAATCTTCCATTTTTAAAAATTGCACAGCATTTAAAACATCTAACGTCCTTCAATTACATAGACATATGTTAAAAAGTTTAAAAATAGGGTTCCATGTTGATTTAAAATATGCCATCGGTGAAGCGAATTATCCATGTTTCAAAATAAAACAAATTGCATCGCATTTAAATATCCCAGGGCGTAGAACACGTTTAGTTCATATAGAGACATGTTAAAAATTAACAACAAAATGGTTACTTCTTTACTACAAAGTTGTTCTGTATAGATTCTGCTGAGTGAGCACAACAATACACATTTCCACTTAAAAAGGAGTACAAAACATATAGCGTGTGTAAGCGTCAAGTGAAATATAAACAGAATGATTACGCACTCTTATCCTTTGAGACTGTCATGTCTGTGAAAAATAGAAGGAGTATTTCGTAAATTTAAAAATATAATATGGAATATATGAAATGTAATTGAAAAGCTTAATATAAACGTTAAAATATTATGTGCTTGGCATTTAAGGCTTATGGAGCCAGTGATTATGTATTTCTAATCTTTCCATCGAGGTTGCAGATTCAATATAACTTTAAAAAACCTCATTTGCATTCATCTTAATCGCACACCAAAATGTGTGCATTTTATAAACTAATTAAATCTGTTAAAGTTTGTACGCTTGAAAATGTTGGTAATATAATTTAGACATGTTCAATTAAACACTTGAATTGAGCTATATTTAAACAATAATTAGTATCCGGTGGTCACTTGTTTTCTTGCTACAATCTGTCTTGATCGCCACATACACGCCAATTTTAACGTCAAAATTTCGATGATCATAGTTAAAAATATTGCTAGCGAAATGCTTCTCGTCGCGAAGTAAATCTTTAGAATTTTTGGATTTGCAAGCCCATTGCATTGCATTTTATTCAACTGACGGAAATATATTGATTTAGTTGTCAGGCTACAGTGTTCAGGGTCATAGAATAATTAATTTAGTCATGTAATGCAAGCGTATTGATGCGCTTGATCATGAAAATAGCTTTATATGTTAACATTTTTTCAACTGTCCCATTCATTAATCATGTTTATCGGGCGACATCAGTTGAAACAATTGTGGTTTTTCGAGTTATGATAAAGTGAACTACTATTATTCATTTTTGTATTAGCAATTTTTTAATATATTAATTGGAATAAAACATGGAAGTGAAAAATGGTAAACATATTCGTCGAAGTCGCCGTTGTATAAGTTTGTCACAACCAAAATATTCAATCACATAAACTCACATATATATCGATGGGATGAACCCCATAATTCGAATAAATATGCACATTTGCATGCAGTTCCATCACAATAAAGTACTAAACTACCGTACGACAGTTTTATCAATGCAAGTTGCTCACATTTTGAATTAACAGTCACAGAACTTGAACGAAAATGGGCGTGTTACATAATAACTCAAAACTTATTTCCGTGAAAATCTCAGACGAAATGCAAAAATTAACCGAACACTAATGATACTAGTCAATATATACTCTGATTTTGAAATCGGCTCCAGTACTCACAGTTTTAGTGGGACAATTATTATTGTTTACAGCGCAAATTTAATATAAAATATTTAGGATTTTATGTGCATGGATTTATTGCACCACAAGTAATGAACGTTTTGAACAATAAGTCTGTACCCAAACCAGTTTCCTAATAATTGAGAAGCCCCATACAACATATAGAGTGTAACAAAAATCCTACCGAATGTCTTCCCCGGGAACTTGATTTCAAATTTCTGATCTGAAATCGGGAGAATTTAGAATTTCGTTCGTTAAAAGTATATCATCATAATTCGTCCATTCTTTGATGTTATTCAATTTATTAAAATATATGATTCAAGATTCAAGATTCAAGAATTTATGGTATAAAAAAGCTCGTAGCTGTAAAACACCACAGGATATTCGTATATGGACAATAAATATATATACAAAAAAGATTGATTCTTCAGGAAGATCGACAGTTTTGTAGTTGCAAAAAATGCCATGTATTGTGTCGGTATGATGGGTAAAAAAATATTCGTTTGGAAAAAAAATCATGTTATATATACGGGATGTAGGGTGGAATTACTACGCATAAATATATCCAGTTTTTTCCTGAAAATCCTTTCACTAGATGATTGGACAACATGTGACGGTAGGGAGTTCCATAAGAAACAAACGCGCACCGAATGAAAGAACCGACGGCAGTTCCGGTGGGAATGTGGAATATCAAATGCAAATGGGTGAGTACGTGTGGCATGGCTTGACCGGAGGCGAAAAAGATGAAAGCATTCGAAAATAATACATGAGCACTTCTTGATTTGTGAAATAACGAAGCTATTTTTTAATTTTAAGAGTAATCCGGATGTACCCAATCGTGATATTTTAGGACATTATGCGTATTACAAAATTTTGATAACGTTAAATTATTCAACGGAAATAATTCACCAAAATAATTTGATCATTGGAGTGCAAATTTTATTGTTTTTTAATAAGAATAGAATAGAAAGCTACTAATTCCACTCAAACCATTTTATAAAAAGGTAACGTTACTAATGTTACTAATGCACAAGGATCTGTGTTGGGCCCGCTCCTCTTTCTGTTGTACATAAAAGATTTAGCTCCCCTTAAATCATCCGAAATGGTCCTGTTCGCAGATGATATGAAAATTAGGACGCCATTAAGTTCTGCAAAGGATTGCGAGAAACTGAAAATGGATTTGGACCGTGCATCTAATTGGGCGGCAATGAATGACATGTCATTCAACATAAATCTTGAATCTTGAACATACAGAAATGTAAGATGCACCATTTTGGCAAGAATGTTACTTGGACATAGAGAATGGGAACTGAAAACCTAGAATGCAGCTTGTTAGAAGAAGATCTTGGAGTGTGGATTAGCGAGAACTTGAAGAGCACAGCGCACTGCCACAATATATTTCGACGGGCCAACAGATTGTTAGGTATCTTCCAAAGAATATTTATAAGATTCTCTCTGGTAACGTTAGAAGGATAATTAATGTCTAACTTCGCTCTACGATGGAGTATGCGGTGGAGGTCTGGGCTCCTTGGCTGCGAAATGATATTGCTCTCTCCGATAAAATCTATCATAGAGCAACAAAGTTAGTGATGGGAGTTCTCAATGTTCCGTACACCGGATGATTGCGACGTCTGGGTCTATGCGACTTTAACAAAGGAGGATAAAACGCGATATTCTTCTGACCTATAGAATTTTGTCTACCGAAGGACATCCACCAAAACACTTGCTTGCTGTGTGTGATGGGAAACTGACACGCGGACATACCTTATCCCTCTACGTCCCAACTTCCCGTATTGATTGTGGGTGCCGTTTCTTCGCTGTACGTGTTATATTTCTTTGGAATTCCCTACCTGAACATTTAGTGGACTCTTCTTGCCCGGCGGCGTTTAAAGCTAAATTTAAATTACATGTACAAAAGAATAACATTCGTGAGCCTTACATTTGATATTCTCTATTGCTTTTATGCTATTTTATTTTTCATGTTTTTATTCATACCGTAATCCTGTGGTGTTGTAAAGTATTACCTTTTTCAACCATAAATCGTTGAATCATAAGATCATTAATATACCATAGTAAATTATGAACTTTACATTTACAGGGGTTACTGAATTCGTTTCCCGATCACTTATAACTTTTTAATCGAATTCCTCGTGTTGTGTATACACTGATATTTCAATTTGTACAATCGTACGGTTGATGTTAAGCTTGACGCTTTTTAGACCCTCGAAAAACTTCTGTTACCATGAATGGCCTTGAAAGTAATCCATTTCACATTGACGAAGTTAAACGAGAAACAGCAATTTGCTTAAATTCAACATAGCATGGAATTAATTTCTCCATACATGTTATCATTGTTGAATGAATTCTGGCAAAATATGATCATCAAAATCGAATTATGAGATTCCATGATAGAGCAGAAATTCTCTCCAAACAATGAGGATACGCCATTTGTATTGACCAAAGACATATGTGAAAGTCATCAATCAAGACGAATAAGAAACATTTTGTAGTAGACAAATTTGGATTACTAATAATTTGAAACCGAATATGCATTGTAGAAAAGTGTTTAATCGGGCATGTGATATATTAGGAATCCTGAGAAGAATTTTCGGACGGTTCTCACCCAAAACAATTCCTCGTTTTTTAAATACTTACATCCATCCAACGATGGATTTTTTGATCCCAGCCTGGGCACCGTGGTTGCGTAAAGACATCGAGATACTGGATCGAATATACCACAAAGCTACAAAGTTAGTTGAAGGGATGCAGCGGGTCGTACCAAGAGCGAATGGTCATCCTTGGTTTGCGTGATTTTAAACGAAGACGAATGAGGATCGACCTGATTCTGGCTTACAAGATACTGCGGATCGAAAACCATCCGATTCACGAACTAATAAAAGTAAACTCCCCTCGAAATACACGCAGTCACTCGTGTTGCCTCGAAATACCGCACTCAAGACTTGATTGTTGCCGCTATTTTTTCTCTGTGCGTATCTGCTTTCTATGGAATGTGCTACCGCAGTATGTTGTGAATGCAACGACAATTGATGTTTACAAATCGAAATTGGATGCATACGTCAAACAAAACCCTGAATTTGGCTCGGTGTATTGAAGCAACATGAACCCAGAAAAATATTAACAATGTGATTTTGATTAAATTTTTCTTTTTGCAATATTTATCATCCAATGGTACATGTAAAGCATTAGCTTTTTATCACGATAAAATCTTGATTCTTGATTCTTGAACCAGAGTCCAAGACCCATTCATCATTATTTTTTGATTATTTGGCGAATTTTATGTGTTTGCCAAAAATCATTATAAATGTATAATGTATGTATGTAATGTATATATCCTTCATCTTATTTTTAATTCATTGACCCATTGTACTCTGACCGTATTAAATTTATTTCGTTTTCACATAATTCGCCAAATTGAATTGCTTGTGAAATGAAAGTTACGCAACTTGTCAATAAATTTATAATTAGAAAACCAACTTACGTGGATCAGCATCACCTGTACGGCAGAAATACACGAAAATTTTATGTACTCATGCATTCATCATATTAACTTAACATTTGACAATGTTTGACAAAGTTGACAATGTTTTCGAAGCAAGCTATACTTGATATGCACAAGCAAACTAACTGAGGATTTTATTATCATTCCCACATTTTCTGCGTTCAGTATGTTCTATGCTCGACCATTCGGTAAATAAAAAATTAAATGACATCCAAAACCGCTGGGTTTTGTCCACAGACAACAGCTTGAAATATAGAACAGCTTATTCGATATTGACAATATATGGCTCGTTTTAGTTGAATTTCCATTTCTCATCCGCGAATAATATAAAAATTTGGACGCCATTAAGTTCTGCAGAGGATTGTAAGAAACTGCAAATGGATTTGGACCGTGTATCGAATTGGGCGACAATGAAAGACATGTCATTCAACATGCAGAAATGTAAGATGCTCCATCTTGGCAAGAATGTTCCTTGGACATATCGATTGGGAACTGAAAACGTAGAATGCAGCTCGTTGGTAAAAGTTCTCAGAGTGTGAATTAGCGGGAACTTGAAGAGCACAGCGCACTGCCAGAATATGTAACGACGGGCAAACAGATTGTTATGTATCTTTCGAAGAATATTGGGAAGATTCTGGTAACGTTAGAAAGATAATTAATGTCTACTTTTGCCCTAAGAATGGAGTATGCGGTAGAGGTCTGAGCTCTTTGACTGCGAAATGATATTGCTCTCTCCGATAAGATCTATCATAGAGCAGAAAAAGTTAGTGATGGGACTTCTCAATGTTCCGTACACCGAAAGATTGCGACGTCTGGGTCTATGCGACTTTAACAAAAGAGGATACGACGCGATATTATTCTGACTTATAGAATTTTGTCTACCGAAGGACATCCACTAAAACACTTGCTTGATTTGTGTGACGGGGAAGTAACACGCGGATATACCTTATCCCTCTACGTCCCAACTTCCCGTATTGATTGTAGGCGATGTTGTTTCGCCGTACGTTCTATATTTCTTTGGAATTCCCTACACCAACATATGGTGGACTCTCCTTGCCCGGCGGAGTTTAAAGCTAAATTGGACTTACATATGCAAAAGTATAACATTCGTGAGCCTTACATTTGATATTCTCTATTGCTTTTATACTATTTTATTTTTCATGTTTTAATTCATACCGTAATCCTGTGGTGTTGTAAAGTATTAACTTTTTTAAACATAAATCCTTGAATCCTTGAATCATAAGATCATTAATATACCATAGTAAATTATGAACTTTACATTTACAGGGGTTACTGAATTCGGTGTCATACAATGAGCATTTGCCTTTGACCTGGAGACCGTCAAGTATCTCAAGTTGACACCCATTTACTGTGTATTAGAAATTATTAAACCGGTAGATTATGGACAGGTTCAAAGCAGCAACACTTCACTAAACGTTTTAACCAACTTCTAATGATGCAGTGATCCTATATCTAGTATTTTGGTTTTAACAACTAAATTTAGAAAGAAAATCAATTTTTTTATAATATAATCTAGTCCCGCTTTAAAAAATATTACATAACCGGAACCATCCCTCACAGGATTTATTCACACGAAGGGATGCGAGAAATAATCGGGCCGATAAATATGTGCTGGTAGTATCCCATTTCCGCCAAAACTGTAGAAGTTATTTTTATTCTGTCTGTCTGTTTTACTTGGAACAGTTTACTTTCCACGGTTGATGACTTAACGAGCTTGCATGTCATTTACACGAAATTAAACAAACTTTCATTGAATGATTCGTTTCCCGATCACTCATATACTTGTTAATCGAATTCCTTATGTTGTGTATACACTGATATTTCACTTTGTACAATCGTACGGTTGATGTTAAGCTTGAAACTTTTTAGACCCTCGAAAAACTTGTGTTACCATGAATTGCCTTGGAAGTAATTCATTTCACATTGACGAAGTTAAACAAGAAACAGCAATTTGCTTAAATTTAACAGAACATGGAATTAATTTCTCCATACATGTTTTCATTGTTGCATGAATTCTGACAAAATATTATCATCAAAATCGCATCGTGTTGTTTGCGTGCGTTTTCAAGCACAGCTGCAAAAGTATCTGACACTCGTTTCGACTTGGTCGACATTCGCCCTGGGATACTGATACTGATTCGGAAAAAAGGTCAATTTCGGAAGCGCCCTTTTTAAAAGAATTATGAGAATACATGATAGAGCAGAAACTCTGTCCAAACAATGAGGATATAACATTTGTATTGAACTTAGACATATGTGAAAGTCATCAATGAAGACGGACAAGAAACATCTTGTGGTAGACAAATTACAACCAGAGTCCAAGTCCCGTTCATAATAATTTTTTTGATTTTTTTGGCAATTTTATGTGGTTTCTGAAAATCGTTGTAAATGTACAAAGGTAATTTCTTCATCTTATTTTTATTCTCCGGACCGATTGTACTCTGACCATATTAAATTTATTTCGTTTTCATATAATGCGCCAAATTGATTTGCTTGTGAAATAAAAGTTACGCAACTTGTCAATAAATTTATAATTAGAAAACCAACTTACTTGGAACAGGATCGGTTTTTATAACTGTGTGACAGATATACACGAAAATTTTATGTATTCATGCATTCATCATATTAATTTAACATTTGATAATGTTTGACAAAGTTGACAATGTTTTCGAAGCAAGCTATACTTGATATGCACAAGCAATGTAAAAGAGGATTTGATTTTCATTCCTACTTTTTCTTCATTCAGTATGAGAATAAAATAATACATTAGATGTTCTATGTTCGACCATTCGGTAAACGAAAATTAAATGACATCCAAAACCGCTTGCTTTTGTCCACAGACAACAGCTTCAAATATAGAAAAGCTTATTTGATATTAACAATATATGGCTTGTTATAGTTGAATTTCCATTTCTTATTCCGTTGCTGCATTATTTTCAAAACACCTTAGTTTTCTATGAACGTCCGAAATAATAAAACGAAATGAAGCGCAAAAATGACCAACTAAAACAATTATCAACGAGGATGTTTTTTGGGATTTAAAATCACATGGAGATTATTAAACACCTAGTGCAAATGAAAAAGTTAAAACCTTATTGCACGTCACGTATTTTTGCAACATGTTTCGCTCATAGTAACTAGCAGTATATTATGTTAGACATGAAAGCGAATACATCATTAGTGCTCGGTTGTGGTTAAGAGGTATTGAATAAAAAATGTTGTACAATCATTTAGTGAAATGATTTTCAGGAACAAATTGGTTATATTCATGGGAAGTGATTTCAACTTACATCCCGTTTATATAACACGACAACCTAGCGAATACCTTCCCGCCATACCGAAACGATACATGACAATTTTTCTATATATATTATATATGTATATATAATATGATATATACATATATATCATAAATTATTGAAACGTGAATCTTGAATCATATGTGTTTTAGGTCCAAGACTATATTCTAGATTGGGCGGAAGACGAGTGTGATGATGCATATTAAAGATCAATTATCCTAGAGTTGGTTTTAATGAAGTTATAGAGTTAACAATCAGAGCGCAATATGAGTTCAGGTGACCTGATATCACTATCCTCATTTTTTCAACTACACGACTTGTATTTTAAAAAAAATCATCAAATTTAAAGATTTAGCGAAACCTTTTCACGAAGTAGAAATAAGTGTTGTTTATCTTAACAACTTGTTGTAACGTCCTGTATATCATGAAATTTGAAAACCAACTTACCTTTCACTTCACCAATTCCTTTCACGTCGGCTGAAAATTCACCATGTAAAGATTAAGATCAATCGTGAAGTGCACCACAATTTGGTCACAAAATATGCTAAGAATTTGAGAACCTAAATGGAACGAAAATACGCAAAATATTGTAAATCTTTGATCATTCCGTGTTTGTAATGATGTTAGAACTTTCGTGATGGATTTTATGTTTTCGCGTTTGGTGTGATGCTCAGTATATTTATGTTTCAAGTGCATGTGAATCCTCATCTTACTGTCCGAACCTGATAAGTGCAAAAAGCACAAAACTTGTCGTGGGATGTGCTTGATGGGAATGCACGCAAATGATCATTTTTTCGTGACCATGTGTTGAACATATGTGAATCAACAGCTTTCTCGTAGCAAACGTATTTTACAGTGGCACACAGATGCAACTTTTTTACTTTTATACCACTCTTTCAAGAGTTATTGCATCCAGATCCTACTCTCCCTAACTGATGAGTGCAAACAGCACGAAACCGATGGTGTGGTTTTTGTGTGGTGGAAATACATTCAAATGAGTAGGTTTTAAATTTAATTCGTTCTTCAAATAAGATTATTATATCGGAGTACATGTAATCTTACTTGTACAAGTCTCAACTTTGGCGTCTGCAAATTAAAATAGAATGCACGGTTTTAACTGAATCAGTAACTATGTGATATAATGTATATCAAGAACTGTCATATATGATAATCATATTACATTCAGTCTCGATTTACTAATGATGAATGAACCAACATACATTTATCATTTCAAAAGTGTTTATCCATGACCAGCATCCACCTTGATATTCTTTATATGAGTATAAGAAATTCATTTAAAAGAAATCATTGTACTTCAAGTATAATTCGTATTGCAACGTAAATAATAAATTTAAGCCAGTGCGTTTGAGAATCATTTGAACAATTGCACTTTGAAACAATATTATAAACAAAAACAATAAGTTAGGAATACTCATAAGATTTGCTAGATTGTTCTCCATTCCTCAATTTTTAATGCATGCCGATACACATCATACTGGGTGAAAAAGTCAAAAAACGGTTGCTATTTGTGTGACGATAATTCATGGAAATTGGCATTTAGTGGTTTGCATTTGTTTTATTAATACTTCTAATTTAATGAGAGCTATTGTTTGATCGTAACATTTTCAAAGTCCCAATCTACTATATCATTCATCTGTATTGCAATATTATGTTATATATTATGTTATCGTAACGAGTTAAGTTTTGAGCTGCTCTCAAGTGTTTCTATGAAATTGCAATGTTCATTTATCGCATTGCGAATACTTCAAACAAAGCAATCATATGATTCATAAACGGTTGTTTCAAATCCTGTCTAATAAACTCTTAAAGAGTTGTTTCATAAGTGCAAAGTGTATAACTTTATACTTGAAAGTTTGAATGAATATTCTATAAAATGGATTTATTTATTGAATAAAATGAATGAAGGAATAACACAGACTATTTATTTGTTTACAAAAATGTCTATCTAAACATACAGTTTTAAAAATTGTTCTACTAACTTTGAACGGTCAATAGCTTATGGACAGATTCAAATGTGTCCTCATAGCTTTGAAACCTAAACGGCTACTGATCTGCTTTCGACGTCACATATAATGTTTTACATTATGTTTAGTTTCAGGTAAATACATATAAATACTATAGAGTTTCAGATCACCCACAGTGAAATGTTGTTAAAACATTAATTGTTCACAAAAGCGGTGTTTCTAAATCGTACATGATTTGAGTTCGATTCATGGGGATTCCAAATGAAAAGTGTAACTTTACAAAAGATTTATGGCAGAACCATTGATGGTCCGGTCTTTGAAACCGTTCAACGATAGCTATTCCGGGGATCGGTAACGATAATCACAATAACCAATGTACCCACGGCACATCTGCAGCATCCTGATGAGCAGGGGTACAATAAGGTATTTTATCACTCTATTGTGTATGCCTTCGGAATCCGAACTTGTTTAAGGCATTCGACTTATTGAAATCAATGTGCGCCACAGACGATTATGCTCGAGTATATTACACGATGAAGAACGTGAGGCAAACTCATCCTTATATTTGAAGTGATCACTGTATCCATGAACTACGTAATCGGTGTTTTTGAATACTAACAGAATTATTCATTCATGCAAGATTCGTAAACGATCAAATGTTATATATTATAAAACTTTCCAATCAGTTTGCAAATGAACCTCATTATAGAAAACCATTCTTAGCATGCTGATGAGTTAACGAATTTCGAACAGGGTCGTCAAATGCCAGGCTTTTACTCATCTGTAAAAGTTGTCTGTGGGAATATACATGTTCTTCGTATCATTAATAATCACGGTGGATTCAATCTTAACATGTTTCTCTGTTGCAGTCATGTATTCAAGTGAATTGCTTCGATGGATTTATATTGTAAAGATATATCGCACACATATTGTAATGCTGTCAAGAAAACGTATGCAGAAAAATTAAACAAATACTTACAGACGCCAGTATCCAAAGCAACCGAGATACAGATTACCAGGAATAAGTTCATGCGCAGCATTTTCGTGCAATACAATGTGAGTTTATTCTTAAGATGCGTTCTCACGAAACCTCCTGTATATATACGCGCGTTTTCAGGTCATCAGACAACGGCAGAGTGCACCGATACAGAACAGGTTCATTCGGGTCGATAGTTCACTTATATCTACAATAACAAAATCATTCAACTTTTCTGGAATTACCGGAATAACAATTGAAATTAAAATTTGTGCTAAGACAATTTTTCAAGTTTTATTAATGTACATTACTTAATGTATACGTGTAATTTGATGGATGCGTTTTCGAAAACATTTATAATATTTATCCAACAAAGTAGACGACTTCCGGGAAACCCTTCGGTAGAATCTGAGTAAAAATATTTTTTTATTTTTGAAAATGATGTAAGGACGAATCCAATTTTCTCGTCTTGAGAACAGTTGCTGCCTTAGCTGTGTATCACTACCGTGGTCCACAACATAAAGTTATTTCTGATACACGCTTCTAGGTAACATGTTCAAAATGGTGCAGTTTGCGGCTAGAATTGGGAACTAATTGCGGCCTCCGTGTATTGGACCGCTAGCCAACTAGAGCTGACGGTCAAGAAGTATTAGTGTTAGCGTGATGCGATATACAGGATATTATTCTGGATCGCAATCACAAATGATGCAGATTTTGAATTTCGGCAGCTTCACGCATACTGCTACCACATTTAACTCCTTCTATGAATCGCTTTGTGAACATCGTGGTTCCTTGTAATAATAATAACAGTGGTATACAAGTATTACTCCGTTTACGACTATACCGCCTAATCAAGTCTCACTGAGCGAATCAAAACCCTGAAATTATTTGATTATGTGCTGACATCCTCATCCCTTACAAACCACTACCGGTTTCGGACTGTTTGTATCATCAGGTGGAGACAGTAAGGTCTGGTTCAGATAGGCTTGAAACATTGTTAAAGTGGTGAAAACTGTTATACTTGCTATGTGATCAACACACTGCATTGACATTTTGAATACATTTTAATCATATAACAAATCACGACAAATGTAGCGTATGTAAGTCCAGATGTAATATTTGACATTTTTGTTCAAATTGGGGATTAATTTAGTCGTACACATTTATTTGTCCACACAGTGTATCTTCTTCGCTGAAATCCTTGATTATTTACTTTGCTTGAACAGAGTGGTATCTGTGATATGTTTCACTCTGCCCGGATAAACATGTTCCAAAATAGCTTATCGTTCGGGATATTTTTAAAGCTGTTCGGATCACAATGAGTTAAATGGACGTATCGTTTTAGCATCTCATGCATTGTCATCCACTCAGAGTTGCAAATCACGTAGTTTAAGCGGTTCGCTATTTTTATTGCATAATTATTTTCTTTCAATATTAATGTAACCATCTAACGTATCGTATTGCCAATATTTTGGTGGGCTTGGACGCGTAACTCTAAAACTTGATACACAAATTTTGGTGTATATGATGACTGATTACTATGAAGTTCCATTTGAATCTCTCCGAAACGATTTATCAGTTACAATACTCAATTTGTCTTCGTTCGGGAAATGGGAGAAGATTGAGAACAAGCCTTCTAACATACAACCAAGAAACGACGAAAAATCTTTTTGGATGAGAAATAAGATAGTTTTCCATTGATTGGTAACGTTTCATGCTCAAGATCTGTAGGTATTTTATCAGGTGTAATCCTAAGGCGCACATTTTATTTAGCTATATTGGCCGAATTACTGCATCTGATGGTAGACCTGGAATACAAGCTAAATCTCGTGGAAGCTGCCAACATTATGAGATTAACCCTACTACGATTAGAACTGTCTGAGGTAGCTTTTCGAAATGAGAAATCAAGTGAAGACCGAAGACTACCTCACTTCAGCTAATCATTTGATTCACATGATAGCAGTTGGACATCCTAGTGGAGCAGACTTGTGAGACGCGTATTGTTGGACTGATCAGATATCAGGTCGCTGGAACGAGCCCTTCACTTAACAAGCTACACTGGATGGACAGGTTTTTGATGCAGTTAATTCTACTTCGACTTATAACAATATTGTATTCAGCGTACTGCAAGGTGTTACGGATGCACCTGAAAAATTGGGGTTGATGTCTTATAAACATTTGTGTCGTGTGTCTAACAAATGTCGAGGGACGAACTGAATCAGTTCAAATTGTTGAGAATTCTTGTTGCCTGAAATATGATCATTTTAATTTTTGTTTCTTATCAAAATGGAAACATCGTCAAATCCGCGGCAAAACTGAGCAGGCAAATTCACGTTTACATACTCTATATTCTAAGTTTCGGCGAAAAGGTGATATGCTCCAAAAGCATACTAATGTGGTGGAACGCAATTTACGCTTTGGGTATGCGAAACCAGTTCCAGACCATCACCGGCAGTTTGAGACATGGTTCCAGCCATACATGACGAATGCTGAGCTCTCAATTCCGAAAATGTCACTACTCCGTCGCGGTCGCATTATTCCGGGCGGTGAAGTTGCAATCTACGTTCATGAACGTTTAGCGCAGTGAAACCTAATCGATCATCCTGACGTCAGCCTTCCTGATAGGATGTGGTGTTCAGTAAACATAGTTAATTGAGTTGAATGCACGATCGTCTTCATTTACTGTTCGCCATCATGCGAAAGCTCATTCAATGATAAAATAATGCAATAAATCACAAGCCTGCTTATCATTTGCGATCTAATTCTCCCGCATCTGATGTAAAGACGTGAACACTACCTGTATTCGTTTGAGCATACATTCTACTGTTATACTGAGAAACCAATTTGTCCAGACATCTGGCAGACGGGGTATTGACTAACCTTCTATCCATGACCTTGTCTTAACGAATGAAGCAACCTTTAGAAAAGTGTGACCATTTGTATTCGATTATGTATGTAGTACGGAACGATTGAGCGAACATACAAAATTCTTCAGTAATATACAGTTGCAATTCGTAAATATCAGTTTGCACGATGCGCACACCCAATAGTTTGATTTCTTGGATTCTAGGTTATATAATAATACATTTGACTCAATCTGTCCAAGATACTGCCGATGGTTGGGAGAATACTTTGTCAAGTAAACGAAAAGAAGTATCCGGCGAAGACAAAATTAACCAGCAGCACAACACGGTTTTCTAAGAAATCTTTGCTTTTTATATAAACTACTTAGAGCGTTCGAGGATTACCACGAAGGCACAAGACTAGGGTGAGGCTGTACATGCTTGCTAAATCCACATTTCCTAAGCTTTTTATAGACTGAACAATAACCTTTTAATAAAAAATCTGGAAGCCTCTGGAATAACGGGAATGTTGCTGAATTGGATAAGAGACTATCTCGCTGAAAGACACCCCCATGATCACATTGTAAACACCTTCTCTAGAATAATAGACGTCATGAGTGGAGTTCCGCAATGCTCGGTGTTTGGACCTCTTCTATTCTTGGTGTAGATAAACGATATAGCAGAGGATATTAGATGAAACTTGATCATGTTTATCATCAAAATAAAACATAAACGTGTCAGACGTGTTAATGACTGCATGGCATTAAAAGGGGATCTGTGCACATTATTTCGTCGGTCCCAGTCAAATGAGTTACCATTTAACCCTGCCTAATGTAAAATGAAGCGGATTGGAAAATCTCGGAACCCATGTATCACTAATACAACCATGATCACATCTGGACCACTGGAGAAACAGATCTCGGTTTATGGGTCACGTTTAAACTTAAGCCTGGACAGTGTACAATAAAGCCTATCGTATCTTAAGTCTTCTAAAAAGGATATTCAGTATTTTCACGCCAGAAAATTTAAACCGGTAAATTAATAGTTATGTACGTCATGTTATATAATATTCCATCCAACCCTGAGAAACATGACTTATGAGGGATATCGAACTACTCGACAGGATTTATCATTGTGTGACATAATTGGTAACTCGTCACAGAAATTTGCCTTTCAAACAGCGAATGTTGAAGCAACATCAACGCAATCTTACCCAACGACGGATACGGAGTTACCGTCGATGGTCGCTCAAAACCTTGAATACAGAATACTATGTCCCTAAACACTTACTAAAGCCCAATGGCATTACTCCAAAAAGAAAACATTGAAATGCTTTCAGCATTTCACGTTCCGTATTGGATATTTGTCGTAATTATTCCTCTGTAAGAATTTTTTACTTGGAACATTTGGACCTAACAAATCACAAGCACGGAATCTGTTGCGGTTTTCGCTTCTAAAATCGATGAGTATATGACAAACCATGCCTTATAAGACATTCACAATTGATTTTTCAATGATTTTATAATTTTACTCCATATACATCGTCATCCACTGGTTACTGTTAAGCTAAAAGCGTTTTCAACCATAAAACTTCTGGAGTTCCGATTTCTGATGATTGCACACAGAACGAATTTAAGTTGTTCCTGTGCATCCTTTTCGTTTAAACCATTGCTAGTTTATTCTGAAACTGCTTTTTCACGAAAGTTTGTTCATCTATACATGCAGAAACATCACAAGTGATTTTTCTTTTTTTGAGGTTTCACCTTTTGAGGTCATGCTTCAACCGTAGCGTGCACCGATGAAACACCACTTCGGTTGAATCGATAGTTCACTTATAACCACAAAAACATTCAAAGTTTCTTGGTGTACCGAAATATTGAATCAAGAAACAATCAGGAATAAAGAATCAAGATTTTATGATGAAAACTGCAATCGCTATATGAGCACCATTTGATGAGAGCTATAAAATATACGGTGGAAGCAATGAAAATTCTATCGAACGGTTTAGTTTGAGTGGGTTCATATGGAATCAATATGCTGGGCCGAATGTGGAGTGCTCCTTGATATAATCATCGAGTTTCGATTTGAAATCAATGATCGTAGGAGAGATCAGAATAACCTGTGACAGTGAATTCCACGAAAAGCAATTACGCACCGAGATGAAATGACGTCTACAATCGAGTAGCGATTGAGGTATAACGAGACGAGTCGGATGATTCTGTGCATCCTTAGGGAACCAACTTTTATGAAATCGCGGAGAGAATGATTTTCCATCCGCAGTATTTTAAATGTTAGAATCGTGCCTTTCCTAAGTTCAATTTGTGTATAATCGCTCAATATCACACGGCCAATAGTTCTTGTCATGGAATGCGCTGCATCCGATGAACTACCTTCGTCACCCAGGGATAAACGTAACCCAAGTATTGAATGTCTTTATACAAACACAGTACCCAAGCTGGGATCACGTATTCTGTCGTCCGATGGTTGTTTGTTATTAAAATGCGACGAAGCGACGTACTAGAGAACCGCCCAAATAACCTTCTTAGTATTCTTAAGATAACCCTTGCCATGTTGAATACCTTCTGGCAATCACTTTCGGGTTTCAAGTGATTAGTAATCCAGTTACTGTGATCCTTCTGAGCATTGGTCCAAGCCAAGTTTTCATGATCAATATTATATGTATGTTCGTAATGCTGGACTCAGCAATTCACAACGAAACATAATTGTCGATTCAAGTAATCGGCGCACAATAAGAAGCTCAAATGTCTTATCATTTCAAGCACCGACTGCTCAGAGGGATCTCGCATTACATTGTTCAACAACTTATTACAGACCACATGATTCATCACTACTTTTTCAGTCCGAATCCAGAGAAGCCGGACGAATAACTTCAGTTTGCACGCTGACATTACTCACGAAAATACATTTAATTGCATTTATAAAAACGCAAACAACCTTGTCAACAAGCTAATCGAATTGTCCGTGTATTTTGAATAAAACGGCGCCAATCATAGTTGCAATAACAGAAACGTTTTTCATGTTTCATTGTCTGATGATTAAACCACACTTTGCCCAGCATGTCTCTATTTCGGCGTGACCAGCGGAAGATCAGCACTCTACTTCAAGCAATGGTTTATCAGGAGATCTAAAGAGGACCATACTCTTGATATAACTGAAGCACTTTGGTGCATTCTGGCTCTTACTTCAAGAGCCGAAAACATTATTTTCGTCATCTGCCGTCCTTTAACAGCAACTCTCGATCTAAACATAAAGTGATTATTGATTCGCGCTATGTAACAAAGTGGTACATTATTCAAATATTGATAATGGTAGATTTCAACTTTCCGCAGCACTATAACCGGGATGATCATCCATTTGAGACACTTGAATATCAATTTCGAGCAGTCTTCGATTACGCATTCCTCAATAACCATGTTTTTGCATTTACTCGTATATAGAGGGATCAGACAAGCCGTTTAACTTGCAGTTAACACTTACATCAGATCTCACAGCTTTAGAGAATATCGTTTATCGACCGCCAATCGGACGAAGCGATCACGTTGTCCTAGAATTCGACTTCGTTTTTAGCGTTAGGCGCAACAGTGACGGAACGAAATGTGTCATAAGGATGAACTGCCGTGCTCTTTGTGCCGAGTTACAGAGCATTAGTATTGCCCAACTTGATTACTCCGATCCGGATAGTCATTGGCGCTCTCTCTTGCAGCACCTGAAATCTATATTAGAGGAACATTCAATGTTGGTTTTTAAGAGAACGTCTAAACGTAATACATCTTTACTACGATGCATTACTCAAAAGTAGTAACAACGAAGGGCAATCGCATGGGAGTTTCACAAGGATACCAACACAGCTTCTTGGGCATAATTTACACGACTGCGAAACTAATTTGTCAGCTTAATTCGAGATGATAAACAAGCTTTCCAATCGCAATTGATTTCTCAGATGCACGTGAAATCCGAAGTACGTATACACGTACACAATAGAACGGATATTAAACCAAGAGTCTTTGCCCTAAAAACGTCGGAGGGCTTCAATGAATCCATTAATCACATCGCTGTAATCCACGGAGCATTATGAGGAAACAATCATTCGACTTGACCGGCCGACCTTGAGTGAATTATTGATTACTGCCATGGTGGTAGCGCAACACATACTAAAATTAAACGTAAATGAAATCTCCTGGACCAGACGAGACTACACAGAGCTGTTCAAAAGCTGTCATGCGCAGTTATCTGAATCTTTATCCTGCATGTTTAATAATTTGCTCCAAGCTGGCGTGGTAACAAAACTCTAGAAACTGATATTTTTTTATATTCTTGGTTTACATCAACGATGTAGTATGGCATTACAACGGGATCTGTACACATTATTTCGTTGGTCCCAGTCAAATGAGTTACCATCCAATCTCGCGAAATGTAAAATTCTGCGGCTAGAAAAATCTCTGAATCACCGCAGAAAAAGATCTCGGTATCTGGTTGTCGTTTAGCCTGAAGCCTAGACATCATTGCCGGACAGTGTACAGAAACGCTTGTCATATATTGAGTCTTGTGAAAAACATAGTTAATCTTTTCACGCCAGAAACTTTAAACCGGTAAATCAATATGTATGTAGGTCCTTTTAGGGAATGTTCCATCCAACCCTGGGCACCAAGGGTGAAAAAGGATATCAAACTACTTGACAGGATTTATCATCGTGCGACAAATTTGGTAACTCATAATAGAAATTTGCCTTCCAAATAGCGAATGTTAAAACCACATCCGCGCAATCTTACCCAACGACGGATACGGAGTTACCGCCGGTTGTCGCTCAAAACCTCGCATACTGAAAACCTTCTCCTTAAACACTCACTAAAGCCCAATGGCCTTACTCCAAATCTGGAACATTAAAATGCTTTCAGCATTTCACGTTCCGTATTGGATATTCGTCGTAATTATTCCTCTGTAAGAATTTTTTACTTGGAACATTTGACTAAACAAATCACACGCTCGGATTCTGTTGCGGTTTTCGCTTCTAAAATCGATGAGTATATGACAAACCATGCCTTATAAGACATTCCCAATTGATTTTTAATGATTTTATAATTTCACTCCATATACATCGTCATTCTATGGTTACTGTTAAGCTAAAAGCGTTTTCAACCATAAACGTTCGGAGTTCTGATTTCTGATGATTGCACACAGAACGAATTTTGGTTTTTCCTTTGCATCATTTTCAGACAAACCATTACTAGTTAAATCTGAAGCTGCTTTTACACGAAACTTTGTTAATCTATACATGCAAAAACATCATAAGTGATTTTTCTTTTTTTGAGGTTTCACCTTTTGAGGTCATTCTTCAACCGTAGCGTGCACCGATGAAAAACCACTTCGGTTGAATCGATAGTTCACTTATAACCACAATAACACAAACATTGAAAGTTTCTTGACGTACCGTAATTTACAATCAGGAATAAAGAATTAAGATTTTATGGTGAAAAATGCAAACGCTTTATAAGACCATTTCATGAGAGCTATAAAAAATACAGTGTAAGCAATCAAAATTCTACCGAACCGTTTGTTTTGAGTGGGTTCATATGGGGTCAATATGCTGGGCCGACTGTGGAGTGCTCCTTGATATAAACATCCAGTTTCGATTTGAAATTAATGATCGTAGGAGAGTTCAGAATAAACTGGGATAGCGAATTCCACGGAAAGCAAATACGCACCGAGATGAAATGACGTCTACAATCGAGTAGCGATTTAAGTATAACGAGACGAGTCGAATGACTCTGTGTATATTTAGGGAACCAACTTTATGAATTCGCAGAGAGAGTGATTTTCCATCCGCAGTATTTTAAATGTTAGAATCGTGCCTTTCCTTAGTTCAATTTGTGTATAATCGGTCAATCTGAGCAGGGCCAATAGTTCTTGTCATGGGATGCGCTGCATCCGATCAACTAGCTTCGTCACCAGGGATAAACTTAACCCACGTATTGAATGTCTTTATACAAACACAGTACCCAAGCTGGGATCACGTATTCTGTCGTCCGATGGTTGTATGTTATTAAAATGCGACGAAGCGATGTACTAGAGAACCGCCCAAATAACCTTCTTAGCATTCTCAAGATAACCCTTGCCATGTTGAATACCTTCTGGCAATCACTATTCGGGTTTCAGGTGATTAGTAATCCAGTTACTGTGATCCGTTTGAGCGTTGGTCCAAGCCAAGTTTTCATGATCAATATTATATGTATGTTCGTAATGCTGGACTCAGCAATTCACAACGAAACCTAATTGTCGATTCAAGCGGTCGGCGCACAATAAGCAGCTCACATGTCTTATCATTTCAAGCACCGACTACTCAAAGGGATCTCGCATTACATTGTTCAACAACTTATCACAGACCACATGATTCATCACTACTTTTTCAGTCCGAATCCAGAGAAGCCGGACGAATAACTTCCGTGTGCACGCCGACATTACTCACAAAAATACATTTAATTGCATCTATAAGAACGCAAACAACCTTGTCAACAATCTAATCGAATTGTCCGTGTATTTTGAATGAAACGGCGCCAATCATAGTTGCAATAACGGAAACGTTTTTCATGTTTCATTGTCTGATAATGAAAACACAGTTTGCCCAGCATATCTCTATTCCGGCGTGACCGGCGGAGGAGCCGCACTCTACTTCAAGCAATGGTTTATCAGGAGATCTAAAGAGGACCATACTTTTGATATAACTGACACACTTTGGTGCATTCTGGCTCTTACTTCAAGAGCCGAAAACATTATTTTCGTGATCTACCGTCCCTTAACAGCAACTCTCGACCTAAACATAAACTGATTATTGCTTCGCGCTATGTAACAAAGTGGTACATTATTCAAATATTGATAATGGTAGATTTCAACTTTCCGCAGCACTATAACCGGGATGATCGTCCATTAGAGACACTTGAATATCAAGTTCGAGCAGTCTTCGATTACGCATTCCTCAATAACCATGTTTTTGCATTTACTCGTATATAGAGGGATCAGACAAGCCGTTTAACTTGCAGTTAACACTTACATCAGTTGCCACAGCTGTGGAGAATATCGTTTATCGACCGCCAATCGGACGAAGCGATCACGTTGTCCTAGAATTCGACTTCGTTTTTAGCGTTAGGCGCAACAGTGACGGAACGAAATGTGTCATAAGGATGAACTGCCTTGCTCTTTGTGCCGAGTTACAGAGCATTAGTATTGCCCAACTTGATTACTCCGATCCGGATAGTCATTGGCGCTCTCTCTTGCAGCACCTGAAATCTATATTAGAGGAACATTCAATATTGGTTTTTAAGAGAACGTCTAAACGTAATACATCTTTACTACGATGCATTACTTATGAGTAGTAACAACGAAGGGCAATCGCATGGGAGTTTCACAAGGATACCAACACAGCTTCTTGGGCATAATTTACACGACTGCGAAACTAATTTGTCAGCTTAATTCGATATGATGAAAGAGCTTTCCAATCGCAATTGATTTCTCAGATGCACGTGAATCCGAAGCTGGTATACGTACACGTACACAATAGAATGAATATTAAACCAGGAGGATTTGCCCTAAAAACTTCGTAGGGCTTCATGGAATTCGTTAATCAGACCGCGTAACTCCACGGAGCATTGAAAGGAATTAATCATTCGACTTGATCGGCCGACGTTGAGTGATATACTGATTACTGATATGGTGGTAAGGCAACACATACTAAAATTAAACGTAAATGAAATCTCCTGGACCAGACGAGACTACACAGAGCTGTTCAAAAGCTGTCATGCGCAGTTATCTGAATCTTTATCCTGCATGTTTAATAATTTGCTCCAAGCTGGCGTGGTACCAAAACTCTGGAAACTGATATTTTTTATATTCTTGGTTTACATCAACGATGTAGTATGGCATTACAACGGGATCTGTACACATTATTTCGTTGGTCCCAGTCAAATGAGTTACCATCCAATCTCGCGAAATGTAAAATTCTGCGGCTAGAAAAATCTCTGAATCACCGCAGAAAAAGATCTCGGTATCTGGTTGTCGTTTAGCCTGAAGCCTAGACATCATTGCGGGACAGTGTACAGAAACGCTTGTCATATATTGAGTCTTGTGAAAAACATAGTTAATCTTTTCACGCCAGAAACTTTAAACCGGTAAATCAATATGTATGTAGGTCCTGTTAGGGAATGTTCCATCCAACCCCGGGCACCATGGCTAAACAAGCATATCGATCTACTTGACAGGATTTATCATCGTGCGACAAATTTGGTAACTCTTCACAGAAATTTGCCTTTCAAACAGCGAATGTTGAAACATAATCCACGCAATCTTACCCAACGACGGATACGGAGTTACCGCCGGTTGTCGCTCAAAACCTTGCATACTGAAAACCATCTCCTTAAACATTTACTAAATCCCAATGGCCATACTTAAACACGTACACATTGAAAGGATTTAAGCATTTCGCGTTTTTGTTTGGATATTTGTCGAAATTATTCTTCTGTATGATATTTTTACTTGGAACATTTGGACATAACAAATCAGACGCTCGGAATCTGTTGCGGATTTCGCGTCTCAAATCGATGAGTATATGACTTTTAAATGATTTTATAATTTTACTCCATATACATCGTCATCCTATGGTTACTGTTAAGCTAAAAGCGTTTTCAACCATAAAACGTTCGGATATAATATTGCTTGACAAAATATACCATCGCGCAACCAAACTCGTAAGAGGTTTCCCTAAACTAGCGTACGAGGAACGATTGCAAAAACTGAGATTCCCCACTCCCCTCCAAAGAAGCCTTCGAAGCGATGTGATACTAACATATAAAATATTAAATACCCCACATCATCCCTTAAAACATTTATTCGAATACCGTGATTCACGTCATACACGCAGCCACTCAACGACACTGCAAATTACCCACTCCCGTATCAAGTGTCGCGGATATTTTTATTGTGTACGTGTCTGTTTCCTTTGGAATTCCCTCCCTGAAACGCTTGTCATCTCTCCCAGCATCGAAACGTTTATTCGAAATTTGGATACTTATTTGTTGCATAACGATTTGACGACACCTGCGTATTGACTCATGGTAACTATACAACTTGACTATACTTGACGTTACATGTTTATTTTATACCTATTTCCTGAACGTATATTTACTATGATATGGTAATTGTGAAGCTATGTGCTTTTTGTGACCATAAATTCTTGAATCTTGAATCTTGAATCTTGGAGTTCTGATTTCTGCTGATCGCACAAAGAACGAATTTCTGTTTTTCCTTTGCATCATTTTCGTTCAAACCATTGCTATTTAATTCTAAAGCTGCATTTTCAAGCAACTTTGTTAATCTATACATGCAAAAACATCACAAGTGATTTTTCTTTTTTGAGGGTTCACCTTTTGAGGTCATTCTTCAACCGTAGCGTGCGCCGATGACAAACCACTTCGATTGAATCGATAGTTCACTTATAACCACAATAACAAAAACATTCAAAGTTTCTACACGTACCGGAATATAGAATAAAAAATAAAAAATCAAGATTTAATAGTGAATGAAGCCATTTTTACGTGTAAAATTGGATGACATATATTGATAACGTAGTGGATGTTATCGAAATTCTATCGAGACGATTGGTTTGAGCTTGTTCTTATTGGTCTATATACAGGGTCCACATTGGAGTGTTTTTTGATATAAACATTCAGTTCCGATTTGAAATCAGTGATTCTTCATAATAACCTGTGATAGTGAATTCCACGGAAAGCAAATACGCATTATGAGGAAATGACGTCTACAATCAATTATTGATTGCGGAATAACGGGACAACTTGAATGACATGGTGTATTCTTAAGGCAACCAACATTAATCAAATCGCAGATAGGTTGATTTTCCATTTTTGATGTTAGAATCACCATGTTGCTTTTATGAGAAACGTCCTTTTGTTTCAAGGTGACCTACGACATACTCAGTGATGATACGCTCCATAATGTTCGCAGAGCAGCGAAATAGGCCTGCAATTTGCTACGTTGGAACGACAGCCAACCTGGCATATTAGATGTATCACACCACATTTCCATGCTGACGGTAGACAACCGTCCCATGACTCCGGATGAAAACCTCAGCTAGACTGTATGAAAGCTGTATATAACGAGCACAGGGAATGACTGTGTTAATTTTGTCCATAACCGGGGATTTCCTCGTATTTATTGGCCATAGGTGTCGTTCCTCTACGAATTTGTTCAGTTTAGATGTTCTAATGGGATTTATACATCATAATGTAATGGTTGCTGTTTCGGGCAAAAAAACTTGAGAGTAAACGGTCGCAGCATCATACGCTGTTGATTGAAATTTAGTAGCCATTCCTTGTTTCTGTCATAAGCGGATAAACATTTGGCTTCACATTTGTTTCTCCATTCAAAATTTGTACAGTATTTTTGGATTATATTCCATTCTTTTCACCATGCGTTGCTGGTACTTTCTGTCCTGCCTAACGTTGGTGGTCACTTTGTTCCGTATTCGGCAAAATTGAAACCAATTTTCAGTAGTTGAAATATCATAGTGAATGACCGAGGCTCGTTTTTTCATTCAAATCCTACTTCTAGTTCTACTGCGAGCAGTCATTCAAAAAGTGCGGACGTCTTTGCTGGGAAAAATTCGGGAGTTTGTTTGGATTTGCATAAAAAGTTAGTTTAACAATGATTTGTGATGTGTATTTGAGTCAATGAATTCAAGCTTTATGTCGTTCAGTTAATAGAATGCTTTTCTGAGTTTACAAAGTTCGACTTTACGGATGACCTTCATCTAGTCGCTGTGTCTCGAAGAACTACAGACACAATCGATCATGGTCACTCCTCACCAATGAAGCTTCGTTGACGATTGATTCGATAGCCGATGCGTTCACAGTTAAAACAATTTCTATATTGGATGGCCGATCTGTTCTTTTCATTCATGAATGGTTGAAGACGTGGTTGTACAAAAGTACTATGTCAATTACTTCGCAATGTTTGTGATTCAGTGAGTTCGTTTGATGCTAGAATATTGAGTGTAGCCGCAGAAGGTTGAAGTCCCCCACGATTAGCATTTGAGCGTGCTATCGAGTTTTGAGGCGATGAAGTCTTTCAACTAGCATATCGTTGTGTTCTGCGGTCAAAATTGCCAAGCGGTTTATGACCTGGATTGTAGAGCTGTCAACAGATTCCATTTCAAGTGAACACCACAGCGTTTCAGTGAGGGAGAGATTAGTATCTGAGATGATGTTAATCTATGCTATACTTCAAAATACCGTTTTATGTCCCAGCGTTCAAGCTACTGTTGCTTTCCCACCGTGGTACATCAGGATATATGCGACAGATCGACTCAGTATATGTCTTCAGTAGATACACATTCTGCAGTAAGTTCTCTTTATCAGCCTAGCATTTACTTGTGAACTAAAGCAAGCGAGGTTGACCAATATGAGCTCAAGTTGAGTGGCGAGTAAGGCGAGTATTTTTCTGAGATTACATGTACAATTTGTATTAGGTAGCTAAAAGTGAAACCATTTATAGAGGTCGTGTTTCTCTTTGCTATCAAACAGGCTTTTGGGAGAACAGCAAACATTAATTAATTAATTAACACGCTCATTGCGTATAGGGAGGTTTTTATTGGCTATTTGAAAGTCGTGAGTTTTAAAATTTAAACCATTTTGGCTTGACTTTGTGAGTCAGGAACAGCCGCTATAGAATGCAAAGATGAAGTAAACCATAACAACACGTCCCTGTAAGGATGTCCTATGACAGCGGTCATTTCGCTGATTCAAGAACGAAATTAACCCTGCTTTTTTCGTTTTGTCACAACAATAGCCTCAATCTCAATTTCTATCAGTGTTGGTATCGAAATTGTTGTATCGATTCTATTTTTTAGTTTAGCTACAAAATTATCCGCATCGTGCTAGGATTTAACTTTGTGACGAACACAGACTTAGCTTGCGCCTGGACCCTTTTAATTTGTTATTATTGATATCAAACCAGTGTCTGAAATACGGTCACATTTACCATGGATCTCACTCACACACAAAAGACATTATGACTTGGGTTGCCTTGAGACTCACCGCCTCTACATTGCGTGTTCTATTAATATTTCTAATAACGTTTTGTGGACAATTATCCAGTTAATTTTCCAACAAACAATAAAGTAGATGGACCAAAAGCCACGAAGATAACGTTCTTAACCAGCGCTATGGACGAAGTAGTAACGTCGGAATAGGAAAAAGGGAAATTAACATCACCTGTGGATGTTACACTTAACCAATCCAAACCCAATGCCATAAGTCAGACAGAACAAGGAATAACTACTAGATTTCAGTCAACAGCGGATGATCTTGCTAGCGTTTACTCCCATGTTTTCTGCCCGATACAGCAACTACCATATCACTGTGTATGAACCTCATTAGAACTTCTAAAGTGAACCAAAAATTTACCAATTCGTAGTGAAATGCCTCCAGTTGCCAATAAATACGAGGAACTCCCGGGTATGGACAACATTAACACAGTTATTCCCCTTTTGCGTTATATACAGTTTTCATGCAGTCTTGTGGAGGTTTTCTTTCGGAGTCCGTGGGGAGGTTGTCTACCGTCAGCATTGAAAGCTGGTGTGATACATTCAATTTACCAAGTTGGCTGTCGTTTTAACGAAGAAAATTACAGGACTATTTCGCTGCTCCCCTGTACCTAAACATTATGGAGCGTATCCTCACTGAGTATTTCTTAGGTCACCTTGAAACTGAAGAACGTTTCTCACCAGAGCAACATGGATTTCGCCGAAACTAATCATGTCTCTCAAATTTACCCATAACTCTGCATGATTGGACAACATATATTGATCTGTGATCCTCCGTTCATGCCTGCTATAATGATGTATCACACCGCATTTACGGTGTTTTATCATAAAGAATCAACGTCACTAGCGGCGCCCATGAAGGTTCAGTGCTCTGATCTATCCTTTTCTTGTTAAACATAAATGATGTTGCGCAAGTAGTACGATGTAAGATGGTTTTCTTTGCTGATACCATAAAAATATTGAAGACTGTTTGATGCTGCAACCGGATTTAGATGCACCCTCAACTAAATGAGATGAGCTTAAACATGCGCAAATTATTAAGATACAGCTTTGCCGGCAATACGAACATACATATAATAGTGTTCATGAAACCTTGACGTGGACCAGCGCTGAGAATGATCTCAGTATCTGGATTACTTATAGCCCTAAATGGAATATTCATTGCCAGAAATTTTTCAACAGGTCAAGCGGTTTCTTGGGAATGCTGAGGGTAATATTTCGGCGGTTTTCTCCTAATACGGTCCCCCGCATTTTAATAACGTACATCCATTTGAGAGTAGAATGAATGATCCCAGCTTGTGTATTCTGGTTGCGTAAAGTCACTGAATTCCCGGGTAAAATTTACCAATCGTCAACGGAGCTAGTTCATCGGATACAGTGACGGAAAGGTAAACCATGTTTTCGAGCGCAGATCCTACTGTCCCTATCTGATGAGTGCAAATCAGCTTTATGTTTTAACTCGTTTAAAGCAATGTTGATTTACGTCTAGTTAAATGCATCGAATGTTTTTTAATGGGATCAATCGATCATTTAAGGCGATTGACATTTTTTTTATTTTTGAACATTAAGTGACTTCAACCGCTTCGGTGAAACTTTTCTGTGCAACTAAATTCCTGGAATGAGAAGGGTATCTGTAATCACAGCATTTACCGGGAATTATGGTGATTAAAATATTGCAGGCACATACATTTGACCACTAGCAGAAGTTATCAGAATGCTAAACAACTGTATGTGCAATAAAAATAGCACATGCTACGTAATGGCACGACATGCTGTCTCTGATGATGAATGGTAGAGACACGTGCGATGCAAATAAATTTGAGTATGTGTTAACTTTACTGAAAGCTATCTCTTGTCTAAAGTCATTAAGAAGCTAGAGGTTGCTGGACCAGATGGTATACTTTATATAAATGGAGTGCCGAAAGTTCGTGACACAGTTATAGAGGTTTCAGCGGGCTTCAAATGGGCTGATCAGTGACCGAGATCATAAATCTATTTAAAAATAAGGGTGATAAAGTTGAGTGCAACATTTACAGAGAAATCTACTTTCTGAAAGTTGTAGTCAAATTGTTTGCTACAGTCTTACGGATCCGGATTTACGTTTTAGCTGATATCGTTTACACCGAATCTCACTGTGGCATCCAAATTAGAAGATTAACAGTATGCATGAACTTAATTTTGCCCAAACTCGTTAATTCGTTTTACTCAGGCGGGAAAGACTCAGCCTATTTTAGCGGTTTGAGTACTGAAGCCTTCGAAATACACCGTAGCGTCGAAAAAGGAAATGTTGTTGTTCCCAAACAGTTCGTTATTTTCTTTGCTTTGCTTCTGGTGCAAGCTTTTGGGTGATACACTAAAGGTACCCACCTAAACATGTGAAGTGATTCAAAGATTTTCTACCTAAACTGGTTTAAAGCACAAAGGAATGTACAAGAAGTGCTAATCCGTGACCAGCTTCACGCGGGAGATGCACGCATTATTGTTCAATCGACAAGAACACATCTAGGTTTAAATGCACAATTTTCTTCAGCAGCAAAGCCTTTGGGCAACAACAAAGTTTTTATTCCTAAATTTGTATAGCCGCCCCACATTTGGGAACTCTCAGATAGAAGCAGGACACCATCTCTCATCTATTTTCAACCGTTGCGAATAACCACTCGCCAGACACGTAGTTTGATAAGAGAGTTTTCAGAGGAGCTCTCATTTTCTCCCGATAGAACTCTCGTGTCTGGGGCCACCAAAACTTGACTTTAAGGACAAATAATATGGTATACAGCGCGTGAGAACTGAATGCTTTACTGTACAGCAGTGAAATATGGACCATCCATTCAGGATAAGAACAGAAGCAGAATGCTTTCCATCTAGGATGCATCCTTCGTATGTTGAACAGATAGTGGATTAAAAAATTTACTAATACGAAAGTGCGTTCTAAAACCGGTGTAAAGGTCATGTTAACCCCACTACGACAGCTCGACCTACGTACATTAGGCACGTGTACATAATGAAAAATGGTCCTCTTATGAACAATATCTTCTATGTTGAGTTGAAATCAGAAAGCAATTGTCTGACCTATTAAAAATAGAGATTATACCAATACTTTTGTAAAATTCTAACCGCTACATTTAACTAATGTTTTATATAGAGCATCGGAAAGTCTTAGTCAGCTACCTCGTGCAATATTCATCATTAAGAAAGTTTCAGCATGGTTTACGTAGAAGATTATAGTGTCTCACTTAAGTTATGCCTAGCCGGTCGGGTAGCGGTAATTCATCTGATTTTACTAAATCCTTCAACTAGAATAATCACGGGTTCTCAGAGTTATATCTTATGGCAAAATCAGTATCTGGTATGTTTCACAGCGGTATAAACTGTTTATTGCATGACAGATCTTTCCTGGTATATGAATTTGATAATTTAGCGGATGTTTGACTGTAGAGACAAAGAATATGCTATACAGCGCCTGCGTACTAAATGCTTTACTGTACGGCAGTGAAACCTGGATAACCCACGTAATACACAAACGGAAGCTAAATGATTTCCATTTAGAATCAATATTCAAGAATACATGGTCACAAAAAGCACATAGCTTCACACGCACCATATCATAGTGAATTTTTGTTTGGGAAACAAGTATAAAATATACATGTAATGTCAAGAATAGTCCAATTGAATACTCACCATGAGTTAATAGACAGTTGTCGTTAAATCGTTATGTAACAAATAACTATTCAAATTTTGAATGAACCTGTCGACGCTGGGGTCGATGACCAGATTTTCGGGTGGGCATTCCAAAGAAAACATACGCGCACACAATAAAATATTGGCGTCAGCTGATACGGAACTGGGGTATTTGTGGTATCGCTACGCGGCTGCGTGTATGTCGTTACACGGAATTCGCATGAATGTTTTAAAGGTGTATATAATATTTTGTACGTTTAGTATGATCACTTCGAAGGCTTCTTCGAACGGGAGTAAGGCGTCTTAATTTTTGCAATCGTTCATCGTACGTTAGTTTCCGGAAACCAATTACGAGTTTAGTTGCACGATGCAATTTTTATCAAGCAATAATATATCTTTTTCAACCACGGAGTCCAAGCTTGTGATGCATGCTCCATGGATGGAATTAGGTAGCCTTTCATGATGGTTGTCAACGTTCCGGACGAGAACGTTCTGAAAATCAGTCGCAGCATACCTAGAAGCTTGGAAGCACGCTTGTAAATGAACTCACAATTCAGTCTGTCCCATACCCAGACTTCAAGATCCCTTTCCGACTCAGTGCAGCTCGAAATCGTCTGCTCAAAGTGATATTGGTACTGGAATAGCTTACCAAATTGCAACACTTTGCATTTTTGAAAATTGAATGGCAACTTATTTAATAAATAAATAAATAAATGTTTTAATCTTGGAATTCCAAGGCATGCTAAGCATGATCGATAATTATCAAAGTTGTTTGTATACATGAAGCATAAAAAAGGACAATAATTATTAACATTTTCAAAGTCATACGCGCTGGGAAGTTTTTTTTCGTTAAAATGGTTAAGGTTTATGATATTCAATCAATTTTACAGAAATTCAATATATGAGCAGTTATTGTATGCAAGGAAAATCGGGTGAGGGGAAAAATGATACGAAGAATATTGAAGAACGATGGACCGGAACGTCGAAAATGTGAGGAATCTCGAAGAGTCAAAATCTTCAAAATTTTCAGTTGGAACACATTGTTATTGTCGAAATATATGTTTTGAATAAAGAATGTCTTTTTGTGGGTGTTCGTTGAAGATTCGGGGTCGCAGTGTTGCCTCGTTCGTGAGCCGGAATTCTTCACATGGATGTAAAGAGGTAATCTCGAAAATAAATGCTAAGGGACCGAGTGAATGTTCATTATGAAAGTTAAAAAACTGATATCACTGTTAATATCCAGCAATGCCATGATTCTATAGTTCATCTAATGAGACATCTAGGTTGAGAAGTTTCATTAATTTTTCCACTGTGAAAAATGAATTCAGATGCGATTTAAAATCTCATAGTGAGGTACAAAGTCTTATGTTTTTCGGAAGAATATTCTAGAGTTTAGCGTATTTATTTAGGTAGAAGTTACTTCTTACTTTCGTACAGGATCTAGGTGATTCCACTAGGTTATCAGGATTTTTCAAATTATATCTAGAACCTTGTCGGAAGCGAAAAGATGAATTTTTATCTATATTATCAGAAGATATTATTCTAAAGAACAGTATTAGGTTGTGTCTAATTCTACGGAAACATAGTAGTTCTAGCTTGAGCTGCTTACATCATTCTCTATAAGATTGATTCGAGCTATATACGGTGATTGATTTGATAAAAGTACGTTGTACTTCTCCCAAAACGGTGCTATCGGTTAAGTTTATACTGCTATATATTATATTACAGTAATCAAAGAGGGGTATGGTAAAAAGTTTATAAAGTGCTAACTTACAGTGTGGGAGAGTAAAGAAATTATGAATCATACCCTACGGAACTCCGTGTGAGTTGAGGGCGTAGACTCAATCATGTTCTTCCCAGCTATAGAGCAAGTGACTCTTATCTAGGTTAAGGGGAAGGTCCCATTTACCCGTCCATGCTGTTACAGCTTCCACGTAACTTATCAGATCGGAGTTATCCGATCTACCGACAATTTCAACGTCATCAGCAAACATATAACAGGGTGAACGCAGTTGGTTGGCTAGATCGTCAATGAAGATGAGGAACAGCAACGGACTAAAGACTGATCCCTGTGGAACCCCACTCGTTACATGCGAACTTGCGGAGTAAGTATCATCTACCAGGACATTAAAGGAACGGTCGCTAAGGAATGCTCGAATCCAGCCCAGAATGTTCCCTGATACTCCTATGGCTGAGAGTTTGAGAAGCAAGAGCCTATGATTGACTGAATCAAAAGCCTCACTAAAGTCGAGATAGAAGACTTCTACAGCTATACCATCATCCATCCTCTTAGTAACCTCGTTAAGAAAGCTCAATAAATTTTTCAGACATGACCTACCTTTTAGGACGCCGTGTTGTGCGCTATTCAAAAAAGAGTGTTTGGTTAGTTATCCACATATTTTATCGCGGATCAATCTTCCCATAACCTTACACAGTGCACTACTGAGGCTAACCGGGCGGTAATTTTTAACCGCCGACGAAGCTCCTTCCTTATGGATAGGCACTACAACGGCTTTTCTCCATTTCAAAGACGGGTACCCTGACTGAGGGGTGATGTGAAAAGTTCTGTGATCGGCACAGTCAATATAGGCGCTAGCAGTCTGATCATTCGTGGATAGATGCTATCGGGCCCTGCCGACTTGTTTTAAGCTAGGCTGGGCAATATGGTCTCGACATTGTGTGCCTCGAATGTGAGGTCAGTGCAGAGGTGGCGATCAGCGAGTACACATTGAATTGATGACGCAGAGGCGTTCGAGTTATAATCTTGGCGTTGTACGCCTTGAAAATGCGAGGAAAACAATTGAGCCTTTTTCAGTGCTTGCAATGACGGCTGAGCCATCGTCCCTTTTCAAGGTACCTACACCTTTTCGTGTTGACCATTTAGATTAAACGTAGCTGTAGTAACGTTTCGGATGAGTAAGGGCCTATTGAGCGAGTCTCATTTAGAAAGAAATCTTTGTTGCACGTATCTTGGAAACATCTTTGTTTCGCGCTTCTTTATAATGGGCCCAAGTCCCACATAAGGGAGTAAGCTAATAACGCGTCCATTTTTGTTCGCGGCGACGTACGCTACGGGAAACTGAGGTTTACATTTTTTGCGAACCGGTAAGAGAGGAGCGAATCGATCCTGAAGTTAACGGATGTTTTTTCATCTGCCCCGACATCCTATCCACGTGGTCAATGTTTTGCCATGGGAGTAGCGCTGCTGCCTGTATTAGGGAAGCAGGGTCGATTCTATGGAAGCTTCGAGACATCTTAAGTGTGGGTTTACCAAATCACAGAAATAACTCGCAGGTTAACACTACGTGATCGCTTTTTACTAGTGGTGGCTGTAAGACCAAATTTTGTATACCGCTTTCAGAAGTTGAAATAACAAGGTCAAGAATAGACGGAGACTGACCCTTTCGGAATCTAGTTGGTTCGTTTACATGTTGGTAAAGTGCATGGGAATAAAGCTAGTCCAGAAAATCATTCGCGATTCCTGGGGCATGTGAGGTTTGGTACTCCCAGTTTATTTCGGGTAGATTAAAATCGCCGAAGATCAAAACACGTGGTGCTACGGCTAAAACAGACGAGAGCTTAATTTGCAGAAGAGCATCATCTTCCTAACTAGTGCTCGGACTACGGTAGACGCAGCTTACAACTATACGCGTGTATCCATGCCTAAGCAAGGCAGATATTATCTGCACATTCGTTGTAGAAAAAGAAATACTTTTCTTGAAGGGAATAGCGTTATCGATAACGAGCAACGCCCCTCCTACTAGCTTACCCAGAGGACGATCTCTTCTTACGGTGCTCAACCTATCCGCGATTAAAGCTGGTATGTGGTTATCATGATACAACCATGATTCCGTGACACCTACAATTTTGTAGTGGGTGTCGTCAACTCTACAGAAGAGTTCAGCCCATTTATTTCTAATGCTACAAGCGTTTGTGTGGAACAGAAGAGCACTATCATATGGGGCCGGACTCCCGGTGCTAGGGCTACCTAAGAGCTCTTTGTCCTCGGGCGTAATGCCCGAGCCTGCTTCGCGTTTTCTGAAGGCTGAATTTCATCAAGACATACAGTATTCGTTTTTGAAACCGACGACAACTCCTGGCATGTGAATTTCACCTTTAAGATTGGTAAATTTTGGCCTGCCTGGATTCCAATTTTTTTGTGCTCCTATCGAATTGTACACATTTATTATTTGTTGCAAACATTTACTTTCCTGAAAGATTCCTTACTTCGTTCTTCCTCTTCTTATTTTGTTTTAATCTTTCCCGCCATTTTTGTTGGTTCGCAATTTACTTGATTGGACTTGCGCCATATTTTCCGCCCATAGACGCTCTTAATTGTTATTGAAATTATTCCCGGATCTTCAGTGTTGAGGTATTTTGTATATTATTGTATATTTGTTTTAGTACCGCATTTTTATAGAGCAATTGTTTGCAAATATATTGGTTTTGCATTGATTGGACAATTCTGCGCGTATATCTAACCGGGTTTGAATCGAGTATAGAAAGCAATTTCGAGCCATTTAGATATCGTCCCTAAAAGTACTCTTTTTTACTTTACAGTACTCAACAGTCTCAGCAATTCGTTTGACGATAAGGAATATGGCAACAACAAGAAGCATGTCAAAGAAGTCAGACGAGAAAATCGATGGTTCAATCGCATCCAACATGGAGCAATCTTGTCCTTCGACCCTTGTAATCCCTCCTGCATCCCCTACCCACTTGAGTCAGTCAGACACTCATTATATCAATTTTGGTTCTATTCTCTCTCTTGGTTGTCCCACTATTCATTCCCCACGTTTGTCGTCTCAGGGTTCCAGGTAGGCCCATAGCATTAAAGAGGATGCTCCGAAGGAGCATGATGACTTATGGGAGGAAGAAGAGTTGCGTTTAGCAGAGGAAAAGTTGGAGCTTTAAAGGCGACGCTTAGCTTTGAAAAGATCGAAGGGCAATCGTGATCATGATCAGTATATTGATCAAGATGTTTATTCTGTGAAACGTGCCGACGATGAAAGCCCACCACCAGAGCCATCAATTGAATCTCTTTTCAGAAGTCTGGCCGTGGGACTTAGTTTGCCCAAAATAGAAATCGAGCCATTTGATGGTTCATCGGCTGACTTTGTCACATTCATGAGGTCTTTCGCCAGCCACATAGAATCCCAGGTTACGGATCCTTATCAAAAACTGTGCTACCTTATCTATTATTGTAAAAAGACACCCAAGGAGTCTATCCGGCATTGCGTTTTGCTTCCTTGTGAGAGTTGTTTTCCTAGTGCTTTAGAAATACTCCGTGCACACTATGGAAAGCCACATCAAATCGTCGACTGCGTCACAAAGGATTTATATTCAGGACCGGTTATTCGGTCTGGTGATCAAGCTACGCTACAATCCTTGTTGCAGCAGATGCGCAGTTGCAACATTAGTCTTTCACAACTAAACCGTGCCGCAGATTTAAACTGTACAGCTAATCTGCTTAAAATTGTTCAGCGATTACCCAAGCCACTACAGATAAAGTGGGCTGAAGTGGCAGAGTCTTTAATGGCGCTGAACAAAGAGCCGTCATTTGAAGATTTAATGGCTCTGATAGAAAGAAGAGTAGCAATAGCTAGTACAGAGTACGGTGCCTTGGCATTTGAAAACACAAAGTCTTCGCCTCCCTTCAGTTCTGGTCGTAGAATTGCTGCTGTTCAGCATTCTCCACCAACGAAAATCTGCATGCTTTGCCAGTCAACCCACCCTCTGGAGAAATGTTCAATTTTCCGGAGTTATAACTTCCAAAAAAGGTGGGAAACACTTAAGCGAAATGGACTGTGCTTCCGGTGCCTTGAAGGTAACCATAGAATTGCAGACTGCAAATCGCAACAACTTTGTCGCTTAGATGGTTGTAGTAAAGCCCATCACTATCTCCTTCATACGTCTACTAACAATGTTGAAAAGGCGACAGAAGAAATAGCTCAGGTGTGTAACTCCTATTGCTTAGCTTCTAATGGCGTACATCTTGGTTTTGTCCCAGTTAGGCTGGTGGGTCCACGCGGTTCGGTGTCTACTTACGCCTTTCTTGACAACGGATCGGACTGCACCTTACTTGACAGGGATTTGCTGGAGCCATTAGGACTTGAATCGAGGAAAATTAAGCTGAGCATCTCCAGTTTACATGGCTCTAAGACAATAACTTGCGGGAAAACCAATGTAAAGCTATTCTCACTAGACAATAAATTCAATTGTGTGATCGAACACTCAATTGTTGTGAACAGACTGCCTGTCAGTCGTGTTGATATTCCCAAGATCGATATTAATCGATGGCCACATCTTGAAGGAGTTTCACTGGAATCCCTCAGGTCGAGTCGCGTGGGCATTCTCATAGGTTGTGATGTTCCGGATGTGCATTGCGGTTCGGAACATAGACTTGGAAAAGAACGAGAACCGTTTGCAATCAAGACGCCATTGGGTTGAGTTTTGAGAGGGCCAACGGGTCAACATGACATGTCACCTCGTCGCGTCAACGCGATCCTACAAGAACATCCGAGCAACGAGACATTGCTGACACAGTTGTATGACTCAGAATTTTCAGATCCTGGAGACTCTGAGGCACCACATCCCTCTCTCGACGATGTCAGAGCACAACACGAAGTGGAGTCATCACTTCGCCTGGTCGATGGTCACTACGAAATAGGGGTGCCATGGAGTTGTACGTTACTTAATTTGTCAGACAATTATCATTTGGCGCGAATGAGGCTAAGCAGCTTAGACCGTAAGCTAATGAAGGATCAATCCCTTCGAGATCGTTATATCGCCACAATGAAGACTCATTTCGAAAAGGGTCATTTACGTCGTGGTGATCCCAGTATCAAACGGTGGTATTTACCGCATCATCCAGTTATCAATCCCGAAAAGCCGGAAAAGCTGCGAATCGTTTTTTACTGCGCAGCTAAATTTAGAGGAATTTCCCTGAACGATATGCTGTTTCAAGGGCCGGATATTGTGAACAGTCTCACGGGTGTCCTTCACAGGTTCCGCCGATACCAAGTAGCTCTGTGTGCTGATATTAAAGATATGTTTCTGCAAGTTCGCATGCCCGAAAGGGATAAATGGGCTTTCAGCACCATTTGGTGGAAAGACGATAAGCCTGATGAGAATCCTGAGGTCTATGAATGGAACGTGCATCCGTTTGGAGCAAAATCCTCGCCATTCTGCGCCAACTACGCACTTAGCAGGATTTTCGATGAACATATCGATGGGTTCGATCATGGAATAGAAAAGGGGTTATTGGAACAATTCTATGTAGATGACTTTCTCGGTTCTACGAATTCAGTCGAGCAAGCAAAAGCCATCGTTTCAAGCTTGCCTGAACTTCTCGCAAAGGGTGGTTTCCAGCTAGCGAAGTGGTCATGCAACAGAAAGGAAGTGTTGTGTGATGTAAGTCCAGAGTCAACATCCACGTCAATGAATAATTTTCTCTTTGGAGAATCCGTTGAGCGAACTTTGGGTGTTAAGTGGAATTTGAACAGGGATGTTTTCGTGTTTGACATGCGAGAACCTGTTAGTCATCCTACCAGAAGATCACTTCTTGCATACATAGCATCAATTTTTGACCCATTGGGTTTTGTGGCTCCTGTATTGCTTTTGGGAAAATTAGTTCTACAGGAGGCGTGCCGAAACAAGGTAGGCTGGGATACAAACTTGGATGGAATTATGTTGACTAATTATAACAAGTGGTTAACCCTGCTTACCATAATTGCAAATCTAGAAGTGCCATGTTGCCTCATACCTAATATCTGCAATTACACGCGATTTGAGTTACACCTGTTTTCCGACGCATCAGAATCCGGTTATGGTGTGGTCGCGTATCTGTGCGTTGAACAGACAGATGGCTCACGTCAATGTCGCTTTCTCTGCGGTAAATCACGCGTGGCCCCCATTAAGTTTATAACTATACCCCGTCTGGAGTTAACAGCAGCACTTGTAGCTAGGAAACTATCATCTCAACTTGTTTATGAATTAGACTTGTCATTGAGTCACGTGACTCTGGGGACCGATTTGGCCATTGTTTTGCGATACCTATCAAATACCTCGCCGCGGTATGCAACCTTTGTAGCCAATCGCATCAGACGCATACGTGAACTATCCGATCCGTCACAGTGGCGCCACGTTCCATCAAATCTCAATCCTGCGGATGTTGCGTCCAGGGGAATCGAGTCTAAACCGGTTGAAAAACTCAAGTTTTGGTTGGATGGACCCCGGTTTCTGTTAACAGATAAAGTATCTTGGCCTAACGAGCCATACTCTGTAATTGATAATAACTTGATGGAATTTAAGAAAGTTTGTGCTATGAGCAGTAGTTTGTCAAGTTTACATTGGTTTCAATATTTGGTAACACACAGCCGAGAGTGGATAATTTTATTGAGAAAGATTTCTTGGCTCAGCAGGTTTAAAATATATATGCTTATCAAGATGCGCTGCAGAAAAGACCTACTACTGGATGTCGGTAGTATCAAGGCTAAGAAGCTGAACTGTGCTAGGATAGACATCCTTCGTATGGTGAACATTAAACA